>CM035306.1:260505-365947 GCA_002900995.3 Ganoderma boninense
CAAACTGCTACTCCAACGGCGTGTCCGAAACGATCTCGGAAAAGCGATCAAGCAGCTTGGCCTCCCGAGGGAGGAGCTCGTTATTATGACAAAGGTCGGTGTGGGACAGTACATTAGGCCAACACAGGGTATGCTCACCAAATGTCATGTGATAGGTGTACTTCGCCACTCCATATGAACCGGCACAGAGCTTGTTCAGGAAAGGCCTGACGCCGGGTGACGTCGGTATCATCAACCAGCACGGGCTGAACCGCAAGGTGAGCATTCGTTGTCTGGTTAAGAAGAGAAGAGACGGCTGACTCGGCATGTCGTACGCAGCACATCTTCGACTCAGTCAAGGCCAGTCTGAAGAGACTGCAGCTCGATTACGTCGATGTTCTGCAATGTGCGTCCCCTGTGTTTAGTACCAGGTCACCAGTTCACGCGAGCAACGGCTTACCCTAGGTCATCGCTTCGATTACGAGACCCCAATTGAGGAGACGGTGAGTCTCTCAGACCCTCCCCCTGACTTGGAGCGAGATGTTGACCACGACACCCAAACAGATGCGAGCTCTGGACGACCTTGTCAAAGCTGGTTACGTCAGGTACCTCGGCATGAGCTCGTGCCACGCCTACCAGTGTACGTCCTCGTCTTCGCACTTGTATCTTCCCGGTCGCTTACCCATGCATCTCCCTCCCCCCCTCCCGCGCAGTCCACCAGATGCAGAGTGCGTACCAATCCTCTCGCTCATGCCTAGGCTTTCCCTCTGGCTGACCCTCCACGGAAACGCAGCGTACGCGCTCGCGCACAACCTGACGCCCTTCATCTCGATGCAGAACCACTACAATCTCGCCTACCGCGAGGAGGAGCGCGACATGTTCCCCACCCTCGCGCAGCTCGGCGTCGGCGCCATCCCTTGGTCCCCGCTCGCCCGTGGGCTCCTCACGCGCCCCGCCGCCGCCCAGACGACGCGCGGCCAAGGCGACTGGTGTGTCTCTCGCTCCTCAACCGCGCTCTTTCCTTCTCCTTCCTCTGTCCGAGTATCCAGTGGGTGCGCTGACGCGGGGAACGCGGTGCAGGTACATGCCGTACAAGAACCAGTCGACGACGGACATCATCGCCAAGGTCGAGGAGCTTGCGAAGCGCAAGGGCGTGAGCATGGCACAGGTCGCCGTCGCGTGGATGCTCTCGAAGCCCGGCGTCACCGCGCCCATTGTCGGGACGACCAGCCTCGTGAACCTCGAGGACATCCTTGGTGAGTGTTCGTGTGACTCTCCAGTAGGTGGATGGTGGCTTATGCGGCGCGCAGGCGGTCTGGACGTGCAGTTGACCGAGGAGGAGATCAAGGAGCTCGAAGCGCCATATCGGCCGCAGCCGATCATGGGCCATGACTAGTTGACTAGTTGGCTATCGACTCAGCGCGGCGGTGTCTGGTGCATCGAGACTCTGCTGATGAGATCTAATGCAGATGAAGAGGATGAGCGCGGCGCGATCATGTGAAGTTGTAGAACTAGAACCCTCAGGCTCAAGGCGAGAGTTCACATAACCACATCCGAGGGGTTCAGACACAGGGGATTCGACGACATCGAAAGGGGCGGTTTGCACCTCGTGGTCCTGGTAGAGACAATCAAATCAACAACGCTTGCAGATGTCAACAGAAAACGCGACTCACTTTTGCCCCAACACAACACTACAGAAGGTACTTGATTCTTTGTTGAAGAGGCGTCTGGCCCTGTCTTGCCGCGGAAATCGATCGACGGGACCGTCCGAGACTCCATCGTCGTCTCAAGTGGTATCACTGTCTACGTGCGACCGTTTGTGATTTGGGCCGGTTTTTAAGACCATGATGTTAGCGCGAAGAATTCTGAGAGCAGGATAGATGGACTGAGCGGCATTAATGTTATAAATCACGAGCCGAGCGGCCGGGCACCGTGTGAGATCACAGCTACAGGCGCTCCGCGACGTTCAAGTTGAACATCGACGCCCATCTCCACCACAGCGACCTAGCCAGCTCCAGCCAGTGCCACACACAACCTCATAGGGCACAGCATGCTCTCTGACCCTCGTCCACCCCGCAAACGTCCACGCACCGAAGACCAAAGTGGAGAGGCAACACCTAGTATTTCCCCCTTGGCGGAGGTGACAAAAGACAAGGAGGTGTGGCTCTTCGATGGGAACATTATCATCGTCGCGGCGGACAAAGTAGCATTTCGGGTCCATAAAAGCATCTTAGCTCTCAGGTCAGGCATCTTTGGCGACCTTTTCTCTCTTCCAAACGCGGATAAAGCCACGGTGGAAACGATGGACGGCTGTCCCGTCGTCCGCGTCAGCGACTCGCCGGACGACATCCGCCGCTTGTTCCTAGTCCTATGTTGTGGCAAGAAGTAAGTACACACGCAGACCGCACCCTCCACTCAATTCAGCTGACCAACGTTGCTCGTAAGCTACTACTATGACGGGGATGTGCTCACGGCCGTCCCATTTGAGGTCCTCGCCTCGCTCATCCGTATGGGACATAAATATGCGCTCCAAGACATCCTCGACCATGCGCTGTCCCGCCTCAAGAGATACTACACCAGTGACCTCGCCGCGTGGAAGGACCCGGACATGCGCGGACGATATGTTACAGCAACAGACGACGACGCCCAAGAGGTGGTCTCCCTCGCGCGGTTGACAAACACACTATCCCTCCTCCCGACCGCGCTCATGGTGTGCTCCAAGATCATGACAGACTACTGGGAGACTGAGGATACTGCACGCACCGGCGACGTCCCCATCGTGCCCAGGATCTCATCTCTGTCTACGTCCGACCAGCTGCAGCTCACCGCGGCGAAGGTATCTCTGACAGAAACGTGCGCCACGCGCCCACTCCACCTGCTTGCGTCGATCCCATCCGAGGGCTGCTACCGGACGGCGTTCTGCCGCGCAGCACGGGAGGCCCCTCTAGAAGCGTTGCGCGCACGGGGCGTGCTGCTGTCGTTCTCCGACGAAAACGCGCTCGAGCCGATGGCGGAGCGGTTATGGGGTGACGAGCACTGGAAGAGGCTCTGTGCGAGCTGCCAGGAAGTCCTCTCAGAGGTTGACGAGGTAGAAATCAGGACTGTGTGGGCCTCGCTTCCTGAGGTCTTCGGTCTCAGTCTCGACAAGAGTACCTGGCCGAGTGGTGGGGCGGCGGCCCCCGGTGGTACGGGACAGTGAGTAGAGGCCTATGCGTGGTCCGTTTGGCGGCATTGCGACTGTGTGTTCCCCGTTTCACAGGTCATGAGTGGCTGTTGTTTCGGAGTGAGTCCTGCCTGAATTGGCTCGTGCCCTTTTGTTGCCCGCATGCGCTGTACATAAGAGTGTAAGAGTAGTCACCAGTAGGCTGGATTCGAGTCCAGCATCGAGTCATTTTGTATCGATCGATTCCAATATTTAGTACTTGCCATTTACCGCGCCATGAATACCTCAGGACTCAGTACTACTCTGCTCAGCGTGACCAAATCGCAAGCATGCCAGTTGTGCGAAGGTTGCCGACTCGTTTCAGCCCAAATAAAACATATATCAGTAATTGTAATGAGTCCGTCAAGCTTCGCGTATACAACCCTTGGACAATCCCGACCCAACCATTGCAGCCTAAGTCTGAACTCCCGGCTCACCCCTCGGCCAACTGTTCCTGTCAATCCCAATGCGGAATTGACTCGGCAAGTCGTACCACAAGTTTTGCATCTTCCTCGTGTCGGTCCTCACCAGGGCCTGCCGACAGCTCTCACAGAATGCATCCCAGTGTGGCTCAGGCCACAGCCTCTCCGCGATCGGCTTGAACGCATCCTCGTCCGAAAGAGCCACCGGAAGCCGTCCGACCTCCCGAAGCACGGTCAACGGCTCCTCCCTCACGGCTCCGCAGGCGTCCCGCGTCGTGCAGCGCAGGCTCGGGACCGCGGAGAGGAGTGTGAACGCGCGCGTCGCGGCCGCCTGCGTCAGGTTCCCCTTCCCCTCGAGGATCAACGCCATGTCCCGAGGCGAGAGCCCTGTCAATGGATAACAGAAAGCGCCGCCCGGTGTCTTCCAAGAGTGCGCGGACAGCGCGTTGCAGGTCATGTAGGCTGTGGGGGCGAGCGATGGGGTGCCGGTCAGCCACGCAAGCTCGATGACCGTTGGTGCGTCTTCGGGTGCTGTCGTGACATAGCGAGCGCGGGCGGCGGGGTCTTGCCACGCGGCGAGGTCGGTGGTGTAGTACTTCTCTAGGCGGGAGATGGCTTCATCCAGTACATCGTATACCGCGTACTTGTGGGCCATCCGGATGAGGGACGCGAGGACTTCGAATGCGACAGGGACCAGCAGATCCTGGTCGTAGTAGTAGCTATGGGACATTATCAGCCAGAAGATTGCGAGGAACGTTTGCCAGCTTACTTTTTTCCACAGCATATAACTAGGAAGAGGTGGCGGATGTCCTCTGGCGAGTCTTCGACCCGGAATGAAGGGCACTCATCAAATGTTTCGGTTGCAGCCGCAGAGGCGTCAGGAAGCGAAAACATGTCTTGGAACACTTCAGACCGCAAGGACAAGATGCCTCTGTGGACGCGAAATGCGATCTTCTTCGCAATGACGACGATATTCCCGTCTGGAAACCACACGTCTTTGTCCCGCTGAATGTTGCTAGCAGCCTGAGCTGGTCCGGGCTGAGCTGGTCCGTCGTCTCGATCTTTGTGTTCTCCGTCCTCTACACGAGCCCGTTTGTGGGGCGGGCCATCGTCAGAGGACATGTTCGGTGAAGAGGTTGGCGGGGGTGGAGGTCTCGGTCAAAAAACAATGGTGTCCCGGTAGCGCCCACAGGTCGTGGGCAAACGTCCAATTGATCGCAGCAGACGAGTCGGAGAGCGTGAGCGCTAAGCTCTGATGACGTCCTCCCCAATCGCCACGCCGAGCCTCAACTTTCAAGAACCTCAAGGACATCCTAGGTGCGTCTGTGCGCTCGATGAATATTCTTCATGCTGACTGTCTGGTAAGTGCACTGAACGTTGAGTTGTCGGAGGACGAGGTCAAGTCCGATTCGCTTCGCTACAGCGAGTCTCGGTGCCGTCACTACATACCGTACAGAGCAATTTGGATGGTCGTGGTCGTGTACTAGGGCATGGTCTCCAACTAGGACCGTCTACGTGCAATGTTAGAAGTGTTTGTTCTGAGCTACTGTGATATGCATACAAGCGAGGAACATCCGAGTGCGCACGCTGACTGTCCCTGTTATCGCTCCGCCTGCTGGGCCTATCATTGATATCCACCTTGAACGGGTCTGGTGAGTAGAAACATTCCCGTCCCTGAACCTTACCCCATCATGACACATCCTCTCCTCGTCCAAGAGTTCTAAGATGAACTCGTGCTCTTCGCTGAGCATGTCACCGTCCTCCCGGTGGCGGCATGTTGTTTCTCTATCTATCGGGTGAGTTCGCACAGAATGAATTATGCATGCCGTCCGTCTGTAAAAGGGAAGCTGACTCCGTCAATACCGAGGATCAATTGTTCGTGTGGATCCATTTTGGGGCACACGAGGTGAGTAAGATCTCAAGCAGAGTCATATTCGACGGAAATGGCAGTCTGACGCTTCGTTCAAAGGGCGTGCACATCCCTATCGAGCCGCACATCTCCTATTTAGATTTAAGCGTCAGAAAATGTGCCATAAGTATGTGGCTCTCGCCATAGATCAACCTCACGTAGGCATCCTTCCTCGCTTACTATGAGAAAGTCCTCCAAGTTCATGACCGTGGAACTGGCCGTCCGTGCGCGTTCGTGTTGACAAGGGGCAGGATGCGGGAGCTGAGATAAAGGCCTGACGGCGAACTTACCGTTAGCGAGGAGATCGTGTACCCTGCGGCCACCCCTTGAGAGCTAAGTTCGGTTCCCCATTCTGTCAGGAAAGGAATTTGACTCGAAACACTTCACAGAAGGATCAGAGAGACATTACGTATCCAAACAATCCTATCCGCATCGCGCGCCGCTTGTTCGCGTAAAATGGACGAGATCTCACCAAGAGCGAGTCATCCACGGATATTGGAATCTGGGTGCCCGCTTGGAAGTTGGAGGAAGCATGCACCGCGCGTGTCCGTCGAGCTCGATATAAGTACCGAGAGGGTACCTTGGAGAAAGGGACAGTGCCACCCCCACCTAGCGACAGACCTCCACCATGGACGAATACCCCGCTTTCCCCCTTCTCCAGCGACTCCAAGCCACCCTGACGATGAGTCCGCCGTACTGCAGCGGTATACTCGAGGTATCCCGTGAAGCCTTCAAGCTATACTACGGAGGAAAGGACGCACGGTGTGTCACGTAGCGGCCAGGCTCTGGGCTTGATGGTCGTGCTGAACTCGAACCCACAGGTTCATCGACTTGCTAGAGACATCGACGTCGAACGACCCTAGCGATATAGAGGCACTCGGCAACGCGTGCGAGCGCGCCAAGTTCGGCAGAGGCGACGAGACCGTGCTCGACGAGACGTACCGCAAGGCCGGGAAGATGGACGCGGACAGCTTCATGACCGGACTCGACCTCGAGGCGACGGGTCTTCGCGACACTGTTCAGGTCGGCCTGCTTTCCGACAAGGACGAGACGCGTGGCGTGCGCGCGGAGCTGTACAAGTTGAACGTTTATGGTGAGCAAGCCACTCCTGTCGTAGTGCGCGCAGGGGATACTGACAGCCATACGCTGACCCCGACAGGCGAAGGCGCGTTCTTCAAGCCGCACAAGGACTGTAAGGGGACCAGCGCTTCCTCCTTCCCCTTTCGGCAGTTTCCTTTCCTTTACTATTAGTATTCGCCGGCACGTCCGTGCCGGCTTCCCGTTCCGGTATTGCTGCGGACTCTCGTCCGCCTCTCTTTCTCTCCACTTCTCTCCACTCATCCTACCCTATTTTCCTTCTTGCTTACTTTCTCTCTCTCTTACTGGCTAGACCTAGTTTTCATTGCTTACGTCACCTAGACTAGACTTCAGGTATATAGACCTGTACTCGGGGCTCGGATGCCCCAGCGCTCGAGATATCGAGACCTTCCCTACTCCCTCGCGTCTCGACGCTCTCCCGTGTGCACTCTTCCCCGCTCGACTCTCTCGCTCATCGACATATCGACCTACGCGACCGAAGACGAGCGCCGAGTGCCTCACATTTTTTGAGTAGTTTTTCTTTCTCTTTGTCTTGAACGCTGACGCGGCGGCCTGATCACCCGCCCGTTGTCAGTTAAAATTTTTTCTACACGGTTTACGGCAATCGTACCGACATGTCGACTACGTCGAACGATGCCCGGGGCACGGGGACCTCGAACGAGGCGGCCACCACACCCCTGCTCGCCGACATCACGTTGGGCGAGCCACTGGATCTCGAGGCTTCAGGTGAGCTCCCGGATCCCCACACTCTCCCCCTCACGGAATACGAGCCAGTTCGTAGCCGTGGCGGCCACCCACCCTCGCACCCGTATGCTACCGAGGTGGCTCTTGGTGTGAAGTGGGGCTTGCCCGACTATGGTCAGTTCATGGGGGGACAGTCCGGACGACGGGCCACCCGGAAGATGGCCCATTCGGTTCGGAGCGGTGAGTCTGCGGGCGCAGCTCCAGCGGGGACATCCCGGGGCCACGGGGGCCCGCGTTTACTGCAGAGCGCGGCCCTCGAGCCTGCAACAGCACGCCCGGAAGCGTTGCAAAAGGTATGTGATCCCGAGATGGAATCTCGGCTCCCGGATGAGACCCGCCTGGAGGGCGCGGGTGATCGCGAGGATGCGCGCCGCGATGGCAGCCTCCTGGAGGACACGGACGAGCGCCGCGATGGCCGCCTCCTGGAGATCGAGCGCCGCGACGGCCGCCATCTCGCATCTTTGGACGAGCGCCGTGATGGCAGCCTCCCGGACGAGTCTGCTCAGCGCCGCGATGGCTGCTCTGGGGATGGAACCCCCTTGACCCCCCCTGGTGTGGAGGTTGGAGCATGGCGGGGCCAGGATGGGACAGTCGTATGCACTTACCCAGACCCCTGTCTCGTAGAATACATGCAAATGATTAAAGCCCCTCGCCAATTGCCCACTTGGTATGATTTGTGCGACAATTGCGACCAGCTTGGCCCACTCCCAGCGGAATGGTTCATGCCCCTGACATCGGACGAGGCTCCCATGTTGCCAGATACGATCATCCACGAGGCCAACTCGTCGTTTGAGGATGAGTTTTGGCGTGAGGTCGCGGAACATGTCACAGCTGCTGAAGACGAGGATCTGAGGCACGCAATCGCCGCGTCTCTGTCCACGGCAGCGGACGAGCTCGCCAACCATCAGCAGGCCGACGCTCACCAGCTTGGTGTGAACGTGATTGCGATTGAGGTGCTGGATACGGACCTTGGTCTAGAGGAATACGATGGCCATTACACGACTGGCCGGAAACAGAAGAACATTCCCCGTCCAAAACCGCAGAGGGAGTTCTTGCAAACGTTCGTTGGCGGCAATCCAACCACGCGCGCAACGTCTGAACCTCGCCAGCCTCCCATGACGTCGACCCCGCGCCGTCATCAGACCCCTGCTAGTTACAAGCGGGACCCTTCTCAGGTCCCGGACAGTCGGTGGAATGTGATTACGACCAGAGGCGGACAGGGCGGAGGATCGGGCCATCAGTAGAAGGCCAAATCTATTGCCATATTGCTGTATTACTTGACTTACCACTCGGAACGAATCTGCCACTGCTTTCCAGTGGGTCTGCCTACTGGGCTCAAATTTTGAGGTCTGGCTCACAACAGCCTGAGGATGGCCTCCACCAAGTTTTGTGGCCAGGCGAGGTCTCCTGGTGAAGCTGCAGAGGGGCCGCCGGAGAGGACTTACAAGGTGGCTGTGCCCGTATTTAGTCTTGGGTCTTATCGGGTCTTATCTGCTATTACAAGTCTTAAAGCGCCTAATAATACCAGATAAGACCCGATAATAGATTTGGGCTTCTACTGATGGCGGAGGGCGCGACGGAGGGCGTACCCCGCCGGACAGCTCGGACTCCAGCAGCCCAGACTCAGACAGTTCGGACGATGACGGAGGGTCCGACTCATCTTCTTCCTCTGAGGGTCTGGACGACCATGACTCTCCATCGACACCGCGACGCAAATCTCCTTCCAAGCGGCGCCACGAGAAGAAGCAGCGCAAAGAGGCGCGGGAGCTTCTGAAGCTCCTGAAGCGCATCAACCTCCAGCCGCCTGCTCGGTGGGACGGTGCACCAGACCTTGATCGGTTTGATCATTGGAAGTATGAATTGAACACCTGGGCAGAGATTACGAAGGTGCCGGGCCGCCTGATTGTCAAGACAATGACGAACTATCTTAGCGGAACGGCCAGCCGCTTCTTTATGGACCATGTCGCAGCCAGGAGCTCCGAATGGTCCCTCGAGAACGTATATGATGGTCTGTTCGATTATTGCTTCCCGGACGACTTTAAGGCAATGTTACGCCATCGTCTGATGACCGCGCAGCAGGGAGATTCGCGCGTGCGTGATTATGTTCGCGAGATCGAGCACCTGGCATCACGATTCCGCGACATTACAGAATTCCAGCTGGTACAGATTTTCTGGCAGGGCCTGAATCCCTACCTGCAAGTTGAGCTGATTGGGGAGGGCCTTGGTCCAGAGACCGCTCAGTCACTGGACAAGCTTGTGCGCAAGGCTGTGCGAAAAGAAAAGGCACATATTGCAGCGAGGAACCTGCAGCGCGAGTTCGACTCGGAGGGGCAGGTGCCTGGTCGCATTTGGGGCCTCCTTCAGAATCGAACGATGGGTCCCGCCCCATACCAGTCCCAAGAGCTTGATCTGCGCGGTCCCCCTCGGAGCCGGTATAATGGTGGTTTCATGGGACAGGAGTCCCGGCAGCGCGACAGGCAGAACTCAGGACAGGATGGAGCGAAGGAGGATCCACCGCAGAGGCATCGAACAATGCATGCGCCCGAGCGACTAGCTGAGCTCGCGAGCGGTACACCACGGTGCTTTACGTGCGAACAACCGGGTCATATCAGCCGGAATTGTCCACAGCGGCAGAGGCCAAGAGCGCCCGATGTTTCGCTTGCGGCGAGCTCTGTTTATTTCGAGCATCTGGAGAACCTTGCAGATGAGGCACGCCAGACTAGTACGACTGACATCTATTTGGGGGCAGTTGCTTTTGGCGCAGACACGGACTCTGACGAGGTTCCGATCACTGACACGCAGCCGATAGATGACAGTGTTTTGACAACCGCCGATGAGATTGTTCAGGCTGCGTTCCTGGCACATTTCGATCCTGAGGAAGCCGAGGAAGCAGGCGTGAGGGTAGCCGAACGCTTCTCATTATGGTGCACAGACACGATGATTGCGGTCACAGACAACCTCTCCACCGTCTTGTCTAAATGTTTATTCCTCGATTCGTACGAGATCGCCGTTGATCGCCTGGCGGACAGTAACTGGTCTGCTTCGCAAGCGGTACAGGATGCCTGGCATGAGTGGGTCACGGTCCCGCCTCCCCCAGACTGGACTGCTGGGTTCCCGGATTACCGAACATGCCACAGCACTCACCCTGCATTGTATTGGCTTCGAGAGGGTGTCAGAAACGTTATGCAGACATGGTATCTGCAGCTGCATGGCCGTGGAGGGCTTTTGGCCATTCACCCGTACAAGGATGGCTATCTCCTTGCTTCCGTTGTCACGGATTGTCAGAATTTCTTGACGCACGCAACGGTTCATGGATCGAGATTTGGCGTCGCAGGGTACGCAGCGGCTTTGCTGGATGGATACTCAGCTGAGGACCTAAAGTTCTTCGTGGATCTCGGTGAGTCCCATCGAAGCCGCCGACGGTCCCTCATGCTCAATGCGGTGCGTCCGAGTGGCCGGCGCAAGCCTCGACAACCACTGGCTTCTGAGGACACGATTCTAGCGGTGGAACGTACGGCGAAGCAGCCGAAGGACTTCAATCGTGTTATACCTAAGCCTTTAACAGTATTAGTCCATGTGAATGGCCACAGAGCGCGAGCTCTGCTCGACACGGGCTCCATGGCGGACTTCGTATCGACTACGCTAGTAGGTCAGCTTGGCTTGAAGATGGAGGCTCTCGCAAAGCCGTTGTCCCTGCAGCTGGCTGTCCACGGATCGCGTTCAAAGATCATTCAATCTGTCACAGTCGAGTTTGCCTACCAGGATATCAAATGTCCCCGTTGTTTCGACGTACTACTGAACCTCGACACCTATGACGTGATCCTGGGGACGCCATTCTTGTGTCAGCATCAGGTGACGATCGAGCTGAACCCCCCGCGACTGTCGATCGGCTCACCTATGCCAATGAACCTACACGGCGAATATGTGCCCGTAGTGCCCTCAGTTGCAGTAGAGGTGCTAAATGACGAGCTCGAGAGGCTCAGAGCGCAGCTGCCAGCCGAGGTGGAAGATTTGTGCCACGACGGCGCAACGGCTGAAACTCTGTTGCTGCAGGAGATCCGCAATTCGATTCGGTTGATGTATGACTGCAAGACGTACTCGCAGAGCCCGTCGAATTGCCCGAAGGCTCTGAATGCTGTAGAGTCAGCTACGAGACGAGCGTACTTGGCCTCCGGACGATGGCAGATGGCCTCTGGAGGGAATGCTTTATCAAGGCTCATCCTGTGGACACCCTCGATGACCGAGGATTATATACGCATCAGTACCATTTTGGCCAAGCGTGAGTACAGCCCAAACACTCACAAGCTCGCGGCGTCGCTCCCAGCCATTAACAGCATCCTGTGGAATGTTCATGTACCGCACACCTTATTCGCAACGCTGGATGGGGCGACAGCCAGTTTCGCGCTTCCTCAAGGAGACATCAACGGTCAGACGACGTACCGTACTATGTCGAACAATATCTTCTCGGCCGAATCAGCCACGATGGCATACTTCTCAATGATCACCGTGGCGGGACTGCCTCTCGAGGGCAGCGCGGTCGCCAGGATTACCAAGACGGCCGCCACAACGGCGGCACTACTGGCGGGTTTTGAGGAGCTTCCAGAAAACCGAGGTCCGACAACTCCATGGCGGAGGACGCCGCGTCCACGGTTGACGAGGAACCTAGGCACTGTGAGGAAGGAGACGGAGATCAGCAACAGTCGCCTTCTTCCAACGAGTTTAAAACGTACTTCTTTTGAAGATGAGGGACACTTTTAGAGGGTCGGAGGTGCGCTGGTGGGAGTAGGCCTTCTTGCAGAAGCCCTGGAGGGCGACTGTAAGGGGACCAGCGCTTCCTCCTTCCCCTTTCGGCAGTTTCCTTTCCTTTACTATTAGTATTCGCCGGCACGTCCGTGCCGGCTTCCCGTTCCGGTATTGCTGCGGACTCTCGTCCGCCTCTCTTTCTCTCCACTTCTCTCCACTCATCCTACCCTATTTTCCTTCTTGCTTACTTTCTCTCTCTCTTACTGGCTAGACCTAGTTTTCATTGCTTACGTCACCTAGACTAGACTTCAGGTATATAGACCTGTACTCGGGGCTCGGATGCCCCAGCGCTCGAGATATCGAGACCTTCCCTACTCCCTCGCGTCTCGACGCTCTCCCGTGTGCACTCTTCCCCGCTCGACTCTCTCGCTCATCGACATATCGACCTACGCGACCGAAGACGAGCGCCGAGTGCCTCACAAGGACACGCCCCGCAGCCAGTCCATGTTCGGCTCCCTCGTCGTCGTCTTCCCCACTGCGCACCAGGGCGGCGCGCTCGTCCTCCGGCACAAGGACGACCAGTTCACGTTCGACGCTGCCGCGCTGCTCGCGGGGCGCATGAGCAGCATCGCGTACGTCGCATTCTTCAGCGACGTCGAGCACGAGGTCGCCCCCGTCCTCTCCGGCCACCGCCTTACGCTCACGTACAACCTCTACTATGAGACGCGGACGAGCACCCCCGCGCCATCAAGCGGCCTCGAGGTGCTACAGCCCCCGAACGCAAGCACATCCGTCATCAAGGTTGCGCTCGCAGCGGTCTTGGATGCCCCGACGTTCATGCCGGAGGGCGGGATGCTGGGCTTCGGGCTGCGCCACGCGTATCCGATCCCGAAGGTATGGACGCGCGGCATGACCAGCCCGCTGAAGAGCCTGCGTGCGTGGCTGAAGGGCAGCGATGCGGCGCTATTCGCGGCGTGCACCGAGCTCGGGGTGAAGCCGCGTCTGCGCCTCGTCTGCAGGGGGCTCGGGTACGACGACGACGACGACGCGAACGAGGTGGTGCTCGACCGGATGGTGGAGCTCGGGGACTACGTCGAGAGCACAGAGGAGGTACTCGAGGCGCGCGGCGGGGTCCGCATGACCAGCTATGAGTTCACGGGGGACGCGCAGAACCCATGGGAGTGTGCGATGAGCGACTATGGAGATGTACTCACCGTCCACTGGCTGACAAAGGCCAGCTCCAGAGACGGTCCGAGGTCTGCGTTCGTTGCGTATGGAAATGAGGCCTCTTTGGACTGGTTGTACACCGGTGTTTGCCTTCTGGTGCAGATCGGGCCACACGAGAATCGGTCTGGAGGAGGAGATGCATGAAGAGAAGAGGAGTTAGGACGACGACGGGTTCGAGGTTGGTGAAGACGAGGATGGAGACTGTCAAGAACGGCGTGTAATAGGATATACAGCGTACATGCAAGTGAACACTCACATTGCAGAGCTTCCCTTGTGGAAGGGAGAGAAGGCAGGCTCCTAGTCTCATACCAACAACGTCCACGATATCATGATCCGCGTGAAAAGGAGTTGCGTCGAACCTATGAAAGCTGGCGCAATCCGCCGACAGACGGGATGCATATGAAATGCGTGCTAACTAGAATCTTCATGTTCCCAACATTATCGTACACTGTCAGACCTTCTTGCACTCGCAGAGCGTTCTGTACCTCCGTTCATACGTGCCCCGAGACAGGCAGCGGGCGATACTTCTCCTCCAGGAACTTGATCTCGTCCTCAGTCAGTTTCACGTTCAGCGAACCGAGGATGTCTTCGAGGTTCGCGAGGCTCGTCGTGCCCACAATCGGTGCAGACACGTGCGGCTTCGCAAGCACCCACGCCATCGATATCTGCGCCATGCTCACGCCCTTCTTCTTCGCCAGCTCCTCCACGCTGCCAGCGCAAGCCGTTCAGCTCAAGCCAGATGGATGGAACAGGGCAGAGGAAGGAGGGGATCGGGCAGGGAACGGACAGCGCACCTCGTCCGGACAGCCGGCACGATGTCGTTCTCGTGCCGTGAAAGCATCCTGTCCGACTTCCCTCGGGTCGTCTCAGCGCCGATGGGCCGGGTCAGCAGTCCACGGCCGAGGGGCGACCATGGGATTGAGCCCACGCCGAAGAGCTGAAGGTGGTCAGCCTGATGGACAACAACCGCTCCTCAGATGATAAGAGTACTGTACCTTCAACGTAGGGAACATTTCGCGCTCCTCCTCACGGTAGATCAAGCTGTAGTGGTTTTGCATGGAGATGAAGGGCGTGAGATTGTGCGTGAGGGCGTAGTCTGTGAGTGGGATTGTGAGCGGTGGCATCCGCCTGCATGACATTGATGAGACGCACTTTGCATCTGGTGGACTGGAGCCCTCACGACAGTCAAGACGGGATGCGAGTCCAAAAAGGATATATGCTCACATTGGTACGCGTGGCATGAGCTCATACCAATGTACCTAACGTATCCGGCTTGTACGACATCGTGGAGTGCTTGCATCTATGCAAGCTTCAATGTCACGCACAATATCGCTCGGTTTGGTGGCTTACAGTCTCCTCGATTGGCGTAGTGTAATCGAAGCGATGGCCTGAAATACATATTTCCAGCAGAGACGTCAGAGAGATCATGTCGGGGGCTCACATTGCAAAACGTCGATGTAGTCGAGTTGCAGGCGCTTCAAGCTGGCCTTGACCGAATCGAAAATGTGCTGTGATATGACCATCATGGTCAGCTGCTGCTCGATCGACGATATGCCTGCAATATGGCAATCGTGCTCGTGTGTTGCTCGATCCAGGCTCATCAGGACAATGTTCCGCGCATCTCCCTCATGCCAAAATCAGTGTGCCTCTGCGCAGCACTGCGCTGAGATCACAGAGACAAACTATCTTCACGACGGAGAAAGAACAGCCCGAGCGCACCTTGCGATTCAGTCCGTGTTGGTTGATGATCCCTGAATCCTCTGGATTGCCGTCGAGGCGAGCACCTTCCTTGGCAATGGGGAAGTAGACCTGATATGTGCGATCAGGAATGGATACGGTCCGGAAGGGCGCATATATGCGCACCTTTGTGAGGATGACAAGCTCGTCGCGCGGGAGGTCGAGCTTCTTGATCGCGTTCCCGAGGATGATCTCGGATTGGCCGTGCGAGTAGATCTGCAGAAAAACGCTCAGAGACGGACCTCGTTATCGCGATGTAGCCACGCTCACGTTGGCAGTGTCAAACGTCGTGATGCCATGGTCATATCTGGAGCAAGGGGAGTTCTAGGCGCATACAGCCGGCACTATATGGTCTTACGCACGCAAATTTGATGTGTTTGATCGCCTCTTCCTCCGGGAGAACCCACTCTTGCCAGCGCGGGTCGCCGTAGGACATGCATCCAAGGATGATCTTCGAGATCTTGAGACCCGAGTTTCCAAGGCGGACTGGGGGCAAGGTCAGCCCGAGATCTAGGGAGCAGCGGCAACCCACATACCATACGGCATCTTCGTGGTGGTCGACATCGCTGGTGCTCCTTGTTAGGTCGATGGTGGTTGGGCAGGTAGAGTGTGGGTGGGCCAGAGCGGCGTGGTGGGACCCCTTATATAGTCCCCACATTCGCGAACTGTGCTTATAATAGCACAAGGAGTTACCCACTGCACGTCCCGGGGCTCGATAATCAGACTCGAGAGCCAGTTGCCTACCAGAGTGATTTGTGTGCCTCACCGCCTCTGCCGCCCTCTGTAACTCCCCTGCCCTCGGTGCCATTCCCATCCCTCGGATCCAGCCAGGTTCCCCGCTGCATCCACGCGGCGTGGTTGCCGGCATGACGAGTCCGTGACAGGGGCGGCCCACGAGGTCGAGTCATGGGTCATTTGGAAGCGAAGGCTCGGTCCAGCCAGGACAGCGATAACATTTTTGATTTGGTGGAGAGATGGGAGAGTAAGGACAAGATTCGCTTGGCGCTGGCAGCTGGTCTGGGTCAGCCTGCTCGGCACGCACCAACCACTTCCACAAGACCGTGACGGACGTGACCCGTGTACAGGCGAGAACGCGAACCGTCACGCCGTGACTTTAGGCGTTTCATTGTCATCGCGTCATTCTGACAATGCCAATTTACCGTCCTCGTTTTGCGATCCCCGCCCACCTCCCCACAGCCACTAATTACCTCCCCGATCGACCACCTCCAGCCACCTCCATGTCCAGTGAATCGGCACCATCTCGCAAACGAGCTCGCGTAGACAGCACTTCAAATCTGCCAGCATCCCACCTGCGGAGGGATGATGACGTATGGTTGTCCGACGGCAGCATCGTCATCGTCGCAGCCGACAACGTCGCCTTCCGGGTCCACAAGAGCACCTTGTCCCTCCGGTCAGAAATATTCAGAGACCTCTTCTCCCTCCCCAATGCCGATGAAGCCACTGCAGAAACCATGGATGGATGCCCGGTCGTTCGGGTCAGCGACTCATCCAGCGACATGCGCCACCTCCTCCTCGTTCTTTGTTGCGGAAAGAAGTATGTCGCTGCGTCGTCCAGCTTCTCTTCTTTCCACCTCTCTTACGCCTTCACTGCACAGCTATTACCACGATGGCGATGCGCTACTTGCTGTCCAGTTTGAGACCCTCGCCTCTCTTGTCCGAATGGCCCACAAATACGCCGTGCAAGACATCCTCGACCACGCACTCTCCCGCCTCAAGAAATACTACACCAACGACCTCGCAGAATGGCAAGACGCTGACACCCGCGCCTGCTACCTCGCAGCGAAGGACCACCACGCCATAACAGTCGTCCAACTCGCTCGGCTGACGAACACCCCATCCCTCCTCCCGACCGCATTCCTCCTATGCACGAAGCTCCTGGCCACCTGGGCGGTGGTGAAACGCGGCGTCCCAGTCGCGCTGGGGGTCTCCTCCCTCCCCGTGACCGACCAGCTCGCGCTCATCTCCGCACGAGAGTACCTGCTGCACCTGTGCTCTGAGCGCATGCTCCGCCTCCTCGCAGCCGCCCCATGCGCGGCATGCACGATGCGAGCGGCCTGCAGTTTCGCCAGGGAAGGCCCGCTGTCCTTGATTCGCGGGGGCAATGCGTTTCCGGGCCCTGCGCTTTTCCGCCGGGACGTGCTGCAGCCTATGGCCGCGACGTTCTGGGGCGACCATTGGCATGTGTTCTGTTCCAAATGTCGGGAGGCTCTCATCAGGGTGGACGAAAGGGAGTCGAAGTGGGTATGGGGCAGGCTGCCGAACATATTCGGAGTGAAGCTCGACCAGGAGAGTTGGCCGAGTCTTCCGGCGGCGAGTGGGACATGAGACTGGCGTTAAGTACAGCCCTTTCCCGGTCCGAAATTGATGGCCGCGCGCGTCTCTGCGCGGAAAAAATCGAAAATTGCGAAAATTCATAACCACAGGTTGCGAGGCATGTGGTGCCAGGAATCAGTGTGTAACAGTCTCAGAATGAGCTCGAAAGCATGCACGAACTTGAATCATGAGCAGGGAGCAAGTTACTCACGAGATAGACACGAATCGTCACCAGGCGCGAAACTCAGGTCTCTGCTTTGGTTGGGCACAGTTAGAGCGGATTTTTCGCTCAACGCCACAACTGAGGTATCTCTTAAACATTACGTGTCGTATAAAGTAACAATTTGGCCACTGTGGTTGAAGGATGGGTGAAAGTCGACCGGTCGACTTTCCTTCGGGATAAGCGCCGGTACGTCGTCGAGGAAGCCATCGCGTTTGACACCATACAGCCATCCTATGGTCTAAAATGTAATTCAAAAAATCTTCAATGAGCGAAAGTATTGATTTGACACCTGTAAAGCTCGATCCCTGAAAAGGAACCGCTCTCTTGCTTCACACAACGCTGAACTCGGGCTGGATGACGAGAAGTGCTCTGAGTGCTCCAACTCGCGTGCTTTCCACTTCCCTTGTTCTATAATGCATCAATACATGCATAAAGACGCTATATGTATAGAATACAAGGGTGTAAGAGGTGTGAATCATCCCTACTTTGTACCTCATGAATTTTCGCATTTTGTTTATTTTTTTCCGCGCAGAGACGCGCGCGGCCATCAATTTCGGAAAGGGCTGTATTCTATCATCACCGAGGTCCGACTACCAGCCCCACCCGACCACAAAGTCATGTCCTCCGGATCCGATGGCCCTCGATCTAGCAAGCGTACACGCGTCGACGAAGAAGACGGACCTCCAATTCTCCAAAGAGACGAGGACGTATGGCTCTCGGACGGGAACATTGTCGTCATCGCCGCAAACACAGTCGCCTTCCGCGTCCACAAGAGTATCTTATCCCTTCGTTCCGAAGTCTTCTCCGACCTTTTCTCTCTCCCGGATGCCGCGAATGCGACCACTGCGCCGGAGGAGACAATGGATGGGTATCCCGTTGTCCACGTCAGCGACTCGCCAGACGACATCCGCCGCCTCCTCTTGGTCCTTTGCTGTGGCAAGAAGTGAGTCCGGCCTACTGCGGCACACCCGCGCCGCCTCTACTTTCAGCTACCTGACAATTCATTCTCACCCACGAACACCCGCTCTCAGCTACTACTACAACCGGGACGTGCTCGTCCCCGTCCCCTTCGCGGTCCTCGCCTCGCTCATCCGCATGGCCCACAAGTACGCCATCCAAGACGTCCTCGCCGACGCGCTCTCCCGCCTGCAGCGCTTCTACACGAACGACCTCTCCCTCTGGCAGGACCCCGACGCGCGCGCGCGATACGTCACCGCGGCCCCCCAAGACGCCCCCGTTGCTGTTGAGCTCGCCCGCCTGACCAACACTCCGCAGCTCCTACCGGCCGCGCTGCTGGTATGCGTCGGGCTCGTCGAAAGCTACTCCGCGGGGAAAGATGGCGACCCCGGCTCCTCGCACGTCGCGAACCTCTCCGTCCTGGACCAGGCGTGCCTCGTGCACGCGAAGGAGTTCCTGACGCAGGCGTGCGCGACGCGCGTGCTGCACCTCGTCGCCGCCGTGCCGTGTGCGAGCTGCCCGTCGCGGAGGACGTGCGCTGCGTCGAAGGAGGCGCTGCTGGATGTGTTCCGGGAATCGGAGGACGTGTATGGCCTACGGGTCCGGTACATCTCGGGCGAGCATGCGCTGAAGCCGCTCGCAAAGGAGGTGTGGCATGGCAACGGCTGGCAGAGGATCTGCGAGGGTTGCCAGGAGGCGCTTGCGAAGATGGATGTGAAGGGCATGAAGGCCTTATGGTCGACGCTGCCGTCTGTGTTCAAGGTGGAAATTGACAAGGACGTTTGGTCGAGCGGTGCGGCGTCCGGGGAGAACCAGTAAGGTGCTCACACACGAACCACCGGAATCCTGGAATCTGTTCTGTGCCCCTACTACTACCACATATCGTTCTCATCGTCCTCGTTGAAATGGACGCGGAACCACCTTGAACCCACTTGCAGTCTTCGAAACCTCTTCCCTGCCCCATTTATACCGTGCCCGGACCATGACCTGGCCCCGTGGACCTCTGTCACAAAATTAGACATGTCGGCACTGGTAGGCTGGACTCTGAGTGGATATAGCGCTGGCAGGGCTCGAAAGACACCGAGAGAAGGGAGTTATAGAGGGCAGAGGCAACCGAGTGAAGTTCGTAAGCAAGTGTTGAAGTTTGTAAGCAGCGGTCCTCATCCTCGATTCCTCGGATGTCTAGTGGGTAAGTACATGCGCTAATCTAAGCCCGAATTGTGGTTTTTGGCTCTGTATATAAGGGGGCTCCCTATAATGTCTCTCCTCTCTAGGCACCTAAACTGACCAGGTAGCACCGGCCTTACAGGAAGCACCAGGAATGTCGACGACCACTAAGATGCAGTATGGTGTGTGGAATCTTACAGTCGCTCGATGTTGTCCTGACGATGTCCCAGTCCGCCTTGGGAACTCGGGTCTCAAGGTCTCGAAGATCATCCTCGGATGCATGTCCTACGGCGATACGCGTTGGCAAGAGTGGGTCCTCCCCGAGGAGGAGGCAATCAAGCACATCAAATATGCGTGCGTAGAACGTTACACTGCAGGTTATATACACCTTGAATGCTCGTCATGCTCCAGGTACGACCATGGCATCACGACGTTCGATACTGCCAACGTGAGCACGATCTACGCGGCGATGTTCGTGAGCTTCCACTGACCGTTCACATCGTCCCCCCAGATATACTCGCACGGCCAATCCGAGATCATCCTCGGCAACGCCATCAAGAAGCTGAACCTCCCGCGCGATGAGCTCGTTATCCTCACAAAGGTGCGCATACACATACATCTGCTCTTCGAGTCCGAAAGGTATCCATGTTACTGGCAGGTGTTGGAGATTAGATTATGTCAGCAAGCTCGTCTTGCTCGCGTCTGCGCCTCACTCGTCTTGTCCCGTCTTATACTGTACAATATGCGTTCAAAGAGTCTTGTCCATCTGTGTATTTACGTACGCCTGGGGCGCATCTTCCCTCACGCGCTTGCATCAGCGTTCAAACGCGCCCCGTTCTTCCCTCGTTCGCTCTCCCCCCGAGCCCCGTTTCCTCCCACAGCTGACACTCATCTTGCACAATACTAGGTCCACCGCCCTATTCCAAAAGAAGGCTTTCAGCGCATCCACGGGAACCCGGAGGAGGCAGGGGTGATCAACCAGCACGGACTGAGTCGCAAGGTGCGCCTAGTCATTCGATGTCGGGGTCGAGCGATAGCTTACCACCCTTGTTGCAACACTATAGCACATCTTCGACTCAGTCCAGGCGAGTCTGAAGCGCTTGCAACTCGACTACATAGACGTCTTGCAATGTGCGTCCTGTGCAATACTTGTCTAATACGTGCCCGCTAAGCATTTACCTTGCAGGCCACCGCTTCGACTATACTACGCCGATAGAGGAGACGGTAAATCACAACTCGAGGCGTCGCGCGAGACACTGACTATGCGGGTAGATGCAAGCGCTCCATGACGTCGTGAAGGCTGGCTACGTTAGGTACATCGGCATGAGCTCGTGCTATGCCTATCAATGTGAGCATCTAATGCTCTTCACTCAAATCAAGGTCATGGTCTGACAGGCATGCCGTCTCCAGTCCACCAAATGCAGAGTGCGTCCGTGCGACACCGTGCCCGAGACATTTTTATTTACGACGCCGCTCGCAGACTACGCCATCACGCACAACCTCACGCCCTTCATCTCGATGCAAAACCATTACAGCCTGATATATCGTGAAGAGGAACGCGAGATGTTCCCCACGCTGAATGTACGCCTTTGAGCTGTCTCGTTCACGGATTATGTTCACCATCTCCTCATAGCTCTTCGGCGTGGGCTCCATCCCATGGTCGCCGCTCGGCCGCGGGCTGCTAGCTCGCCCCTTCGGAGCGGACAACACCACACGCGGGCAGTCCGACAGGTCGCAAGCGCGGCACCAGAACGACGTTGTGTTCGCCATCCGGCAGAGGTGCGTCTCCGGATTTCAAACCGGCCCCCACCCTCTCGTCCCTCCGCATAGCTTGAACTGACTGGCGTGTATATCTGAACGTAGAGTTGAAGAGCTAGCGAAGAAGAAGGGCGTGAGCATGGCGCAGGTAGCGCTGGCGTGGATGTTCGCGAAGCCGCTCGTGTCGGCGCCGATCGTGGGTACGACGAGCCTCGCGAACCTCGAGGACATCCTGGGGTCGCTGGATGTGAAGCTGAGCGAGGACGAAATCAAGTTCTTGGAGGAGGAGTACCGGCCATTGCCCGTCTCGGGGCCCCTCTAAGCCCGGAAAAGTTGGTAACTGCGAAAGCGCGAGAGCGTTGACTGCCGGCCGTAGCATGCATGTTTGCAATAGACGGGAGTGAGAATAAAATGCGCACGGCTGCTTGTCATTACATACAACCCTGCAGACAATGTTATGGACAATGACGCGTAACGGACGTCAGGTAAACTTCCAGCGGTCCTGAAGCTCCTTACCGTCATCCTCAAAATCACTGTCGGTTGGAAAGCCTGCTGGATGAGCAAGTACTTCGTAATATGTCCTATTGTACCACCTCGTAGGGCTCCGAATTGTCTACATCCTTATCTGCGTCCCTGGCCCCATCAACATCGTCAACCCCATTCTATTTATGCATCCCTTTCCCCAGATTGATCCCCATAGGGCCCAATATCCACGAGAAGGCAAACACACTTGTGCACAGCCAATCCAATCTATCCAAACGCTCTTCTTCCAGGTACGCAACATAGGTAGACCTCGGGCCATCCGTGGAGCTGGCCTCCGTCAGCCAATGCACGGCGAGGCCGATCCCGTCCTCGTGCAGCACCGAGGCGCGTTTCCACGGGTTCTGCGCGTCCCCGGTGAACCTAGAGCTATCCGCACCCCGCCGAGCGCCACGAGCACGCGCTCTACGCTCATGATGCCGTCGCCGAGCTCCAGCATCTCATCGAGCAAGATCTCGTTCTCCAACCCGTTGCACACCAGCTGCAGGCGCGGCTTCATCCCGAGCTCGGCGCACGCTGCGAACAGCGTCATGTCGCTGCCTTTGAGAGACGCCCTCAAGCTCTTGAGCGGGTTTTCCATGTCGCGCGTCCACACCTTCGGGATCGGGTACGCGTGGCGCAGCCCGAAGCCCAGCGTCCCGCCCCGGGGCATAAAGGCCGCATCGTTCAGGAGCGCGGCGAGCGCAACCTTGATGGCGAACGCGTTTGCGTGCAGGGGCTGTAGCACCTCGAGGCCGGTCGGGGGCACGGCACGGTGTTCGTTCGCGTCCGAGTCTCGTAATAGGGGTTGTACGTGAGGATGAGACGGTGGCCGGAAAGCACGGGGGCAACCTCGTGCTCGACACCGCTGAAGAACGCGACGTATTCGATGCTGCTCGTGCGCCCGGCGAGCAGCGCGGCAACGTCGAACGTGAACTGGTCATCCTTGTGCCGGAGGACGAGCGCGCCGCCCTGGTGTGGGGTGGGGAAGACGACGACGAGCGAGCCGAACATGGACTGGCTCCTCGGTGTGTCCTTGTGCGGCTTGAAGAAAGCGCCTTCGCCTGTCCGCGCATGGCTACCAGTATCCCCCACGCAAACTACGATAGGAGTCGCGCTCAACTCGTACAGCTCCGCGCGCACGCCACGCGTCTCGTTCTTGTCGGAAAGCAGGCCGAGCTGGACGGCGTCGCGCAGGCCCGTCGCTTCGAGATCGAGCCCGGTCATGAAGCTCTCCGCGTCCATCTTTCCGGCCTTGCGGTACGTCTCGTCGAGCACCGTCTCGTCCCCCCTGCCGAACTTGGCGCGCTCGCACGCGTTTGCGAGCGCTTTGAGATAGCTGGGGTCGTTGGACGTTGACGTCATTAGCAAGTCGATGAATCTGTGGGTTCGAGTTCAGCAAGACTATGAATCCTGGAGCCTGGCCGCTACGTGACACACCGTGCGTTCTTTCCCCCATAGGATAGCTTGAAGGCCTCATTGGACACCTCGAGTATACCGCTGCAGTATGGCAGACTCATCGTTAGGGTCGCTTGGAGGCGCTGGAGAAGGGGGTATTCGTCCATGGTGGAGGTCTGTCGCTGACGGGTGTGCCGGTGCCAGTGGCGCTCTCTCGAAGATACCTTCCTAGGGTACTTATATCGAAACCTGAGGACAAGTGCGGCACGTGCGTCCAACTTACAAGCGGACACATAGGTCCCATCCTACGCGAACGAGGGGCGCGGCGTATGGACAGGGTTACTTGGACTCGTAATGTCTCCTTCGTTCGTCTGTGAAGTGTTTCGAGTCAAATCTAAACAGGAGATGTGCGGTCCCAACAGTACCCGAGTGCCCCATTGAGTAAAACGTGAGATTGCAAGCTGCAAGTTCCGTCGAATTCGAATATGACTCGCCTTAAGACCTCACTCGCCTCGTGTGCCCTGAAATGGATGCGCTTCAGAGAACCCGTCAGACCCATTCCAGACCTCCGTGTGAAGTGTTATGAGTCAGCTTCTCCTTTACGGACGATCCTCTAGGTAGAAATGACTCCCTATTTGGTTCAGTGGTCAATCGAAACTTTATCATGCACAATCCATGCTACTACGCGGCGAACTCACCCCAGAGAAAGACTTAGAAGATACCGGGGAGGACTGTGACATGCTCGTCGTGACCTACTACTACGAGCACGAGTTGATCTGAGCACCCTGGGATGAGGTTGAGTCATGGATTGGGCAAGATTCCAGGAGAGCGGTGGGGAGGAGGTGGAGTGCGAGGGGACGTCAGCGCCCATCATGAAGACGCGTCGAGTCACGTTGTGACACTTCGCGATTCTGCCCTTCACGCCGTCACGCTTCGATGCCGGCTCTCGCCGACATACAAGCTCCGACTAAACGAGCGAAACACAAGTCCGCTCAGTGCGATGGTAGCGCTTGGTGACTTCTCGCTTGTGCAAGTAAATCTCATGTCCAGCCCAGAATTGACAAGAGGTGCACTGTGGAATCCCTAGAACAGAATTAGTCTTCCTGGGCTAATCTTTATCCAAGTAGGTTTCGCGGCTGTTATCGCCAATGTCGGAGCGTACTTATGCCATCCACGTAACGTCATCCCAGAGATGCTCGCCGGAATATCCTCTCCTCCTCATCATCAAAGAGATTGGAGATGGGAAGAGGGTTACCGTGGCAGCGGACACAAATCGCTCTGGTAAGCAACTCCTTCTGATTATCGAGCCCCCGGACATGCGGTGGGTAGTCCGTACGCTATTCTAAGCGAAGTTCGCCACCGTGGATAGGTCATAAGGCATTCCGCACCGCCGCTCTGGCCCCCATTGCGCACCCCTACCTCACTTGACCGAACAGCGTCGCTCTAACAAGGAGCAGCAGCGATGTCAACCACTACGAAGATGCCGTATGGTGTGTGGGATCTTACGCCGCTCGTCTCGATGCTGGGGTCACGCTGACATTGCTCTCAGTCCGCCTTGGGAACTCGGGCCTCAAGGTCTCCAAGATTATTCTCGGATGCATGTCCTACGGTGACCCGAGCTGGCAAGAGTGGGTCCTCCCAGAGGAGGAGGCGATCAAGCACCTCAAATTTGCGTACGTGATGTAGTCCATCGTAGCTCGTATGCGCCTCAGCCCCCCCTCTTCCCGCAGGTACGACCATGGCATCACGACGTTCGACACTGCGAACGTGCGCGCGATTTGGCGTGTTCGTGAGGTCTCACTGATGCTGACCGTCTTCCTAACACTGACAGATGTACTCTCATGGACAATCTGAGATCATCCTCGGAAACGCGATCAAGAGACTCAATCTCCCACGCCACGAGCTGGTCATCCTCACAAAGGTGCGTATACATACGCCGTTCGTGACTGTACGCATGCCTTAGCGCGTCGGAGTCTCCCAGGTCTACTTTCCCGTTACCGAAGGAAGAGCTCGCCTCGATGGGATTCCAGAGGATTCAGGGATCATCAATCAACACGGACTCAATCGCAAGGTGTGCCCATGCTGCTAGACGTTGGAATGCAACAACTGCTGACCACGGTTGCCACAATGCAGCATATCTTTGACTCGGTGAAGGCGAGCTTGGAGCGCCTCCAGCTCGACTACATTGACGTTTTGCAATGTGCGTGTTGGATGTCATGTGGCTGACATCTGCCAGTGCGCTGAACTTTTCCTTTGTAGGCCATCGTTTCGACTACACTACGCCAATTGAAGAGACCGTAAGTGATGGATTGGCGTCATTTTGTGCGGTACGCTGAGGGTATAAGTAGATGCAAGCACTCCACGATGTTGTACAAGCCGGCTACGTCAGGTATATCGGCATGAGCTCGTGCTACGCATATCAATGTGAGCACTCGAGTCGTTCTGAACTGTGCTTGAATTGACCTTCCGGTCTCTCCCAGTCCACCAGATGCAAAGTGCGTCCATCTCGTGCCGTGCATGAGACGCCGCTGTTCACAATCCGCCTCGTAGATTACGCGATCACCCATAAGCTCACGCCCTTTATCTCGATGCAAAACCACTACAGCTTGATCTACCGTGAGGAGGAACGCGAGATGTTCCCCACGCTGAAGGTGCTGCAGTGGCCATCGTAGGCTATGCTGTCGGCTAGTCGGGCTCATCATCTACATTTGTTCCCAGCTCTTCGGCGTGGGCTCGATACCTTGGTCGCCTCTCGGCCGTGGGCTGCTGACTCGCCCTGTCGGCGTCGGCGCAAACACGGCCCGCGGGAAGTCGGACAGGCTGCTCTCGCGGTACGAGAACGAGGTTCTGCCCGCCGTCCGGACGAGGTACGTCTTTCAAGGACCATCCCACTCCTTTCTCTTCCTTCCTTCCTCCTGACTTAATCTTGGTGTCGTGCAGCGTGGAGGAGCTGGCGAAGAAGAAGGGCGTGAGTATGGCGCAGATCGCGATGGCGTGGGTGCTTGCGAAGCCGCATGTTTCCGCACCGATCGTGGGCACAACGAGCCTCGCGAACCTCGAGGACATCCTCAGCTCGCTGGATGTGAAACTCACCGAGGAGGAGATCAAGTTCTTGGAGGAGAACTACAGGCCGTTACCTATCTCGGGGCACGTATGAAATGAAATAGGCTGGCCATAAGAGCGTATGTACGGTATGCGAGAAGAATCTAACCAGCATGTTCTCCCAACTCGTCAAGAGTTCATCACGGCCGAACCTCAAGCAAGCGCAGCAAGGTCGCGGTCACAGTCGGTTTGGCGTCTCCGAACAGTTTTAAACTCCGGATGACCTTCGGGGCGTCGGACGGCTGCGAGAACTGCCTGGAATGGGCAAGGTAGAAGCGATATATTTGTTTTCTGACGTATGTTCACCGAAACAGGCATAGCGCGCGGCGCTCGTGTGGAGACACCCACTGTTGGCTCCGAATGAGCACTTGGATATTTATTGACCGCCACCACATCACCAGGATGCACACAGCACAGCTCCTTCAAAGTCCTTCTATGTCTCAGATTCTATGGCGGCTGTTACGAACTCGATGAAGTACGGTGCGCCAGTTTCGCCTTCGGGAAGCGCTGCGTCTGCGAGCTCACCTCGATTTTCTGCAGTGCGTCTCGGAAACTCTGGCCTCAAGGTGTCCAGGTTGATCCTGGGCACGGCGTTATGGGGAAACCCAAAGTTCCTCCCGTGGGCGACCATCGACGAGGAGGCTGCGACCGAGCAGGTCCGCGTGGCGTAAGGCTTCTTCCCATGACCTCAAGACCGTCCGCAATCAACCATGCTTGCCTGAACAGATATGAGAACGGCATCACAACGTTCGACACTGCTGATGTATGCACCCTAACGGACGGGATCACGGTCATTGCTGACGAGACGTTAGATTTACTCCTTCGGTCTCGCGGAGAAGTTCCTCGGAAACGCGATCAGGAGGCTCAACCTTCCCCGAGACGAGCTCGTGATCATGACGAAGGTTAAGCCATACATCGTCACAGTTCTCGATCGATGATTTGTTGACGGCGGTGTCTACGAGCAGATCGGGTTGCCAATGGTCAACCTAGACGATCCAGACGCTGCGAAGAAGTACGCGGAGCCGGAGCGGTATGGGCTCGTCAATCGACGTGGACTCAGCAGGAAGGTCCACCTTATTCATTCCCTTCGAGTTTTTGAGAGGATGCTGATGACTTGAAACGGTTCAGCATATTTTCGACGGTGTCAAAGAGGCTCTCGAACGCATGCAACTCGACTACATCGACGTTCTTCAATGTGCGTCTGATGCATGAGCTACTTATCGAATCGGGATAGAGCTGATCGTATTGCAGGCCACAGGTTCGATCCCAATACGCCCATCGCAGAAACGGTGTGTTGCGGGGCATGCTGTCTGTCCTCCAATCGCTGATTAAGAAATACTAGATGCGCGCTTTGCACGACGTCGTCCAAGCCGGCCACGTTCGCTACATCGGCATGAGCTCTTGCTGGGCTTATCAATGTAGGTTCCTCACTGTCGAGAAAACCTGGACGTTGTCGTTAACCATCTGTCGCACTGTCAGTTCAGGCTATGCAGAGTATGGTCGTATTCCCCCACGTAAAGTGGAGAGACGTCCTGCTGACATACGAGCTTCCTGGCAGACTATGCTCTGAACAACAACTTGACGCCCTTAGTCACGATGCAAAACCACTACAACCTCCTGTACCGTGAGGAAGAACGCGAGATGTACCCGACGCTCAAGGTCCCACTTACCCATATTTCTGCACTCATTCAACACTGACGTAATCCCTGCCAGATGTTCGGCGTCGGCTCTACCCCTTGGTCACCGCTCGCCAAGGGTCTCCTCACGCGCCCTCTTGGTGCGGAATCGAACACCATTCGCTCAAAGGATCCGTAAGTGCCCTATGGTCACTATATTTTTCTAATCTTTCTCAAGACGAATTTCTTTGAAGATCCTTGGCGAAGTACAAGAGCGCCGCGACGGAGACGACCCTGTCTCGGGTCGAGGAGCTCGCGACGAAGAAGGGTGCGAGCATGGCCCAGCTCTCGCTGGCATGGCTGTTGCATAAGGAAGGCGTGACAGCGCCCATCGTCGGACCCAGCAGCGTCGAAAAGCTGCGGGGATTGCTAGGTGAGCTGTCTTGTGCCGTGGTATTCTGTCGCCCAGAAGCCTGAACGTAACGTAACGTGATGAAGGGAGCTTGGAGATTACGCTGAGCGACGAAGAGCTTCGCTACCTGGAGGAATCGTACGTCCCTGCACCTATCTTCGGCCACTCTTAGTAGGCGCTAGCTATCGTTGGTGGGATGATACGTGGGCTTGGAGCAATCCCCGTCATTAACTCAGGGTTTGCATTCGTTTCGGCGAGGAAGGTTGTCCATCAAGTACCAGAAATCTCAAATTGTCCGGCTTATCCAGAAGCATACAGGTACAATACCATCGTCAGTGTCCACGATACCAGCATCACTCTACGTACTGCGTTCCTCTCAATCCGAATCCGGTTCTGGCAGAAATCTCGTATCCTCCAAATCCTCCGAAGTCTCCGACTGATATCCGTCATCCCCACTTCCTCTGTCGTCCTCCTGCACATTGTCGACGCCTGCTCTATCATCTTCATACCCGTCGGACTTCACACCCTTCTCGTCCTCATACCCGAAGTCGACACAAAGAGTCCCGTCCTCGCTTGGCCCCGAGTACACGCTTCCGATTTCGTCCTCAGTGGCCTCATCGTCCTCTTCGGATCCGGGCCCATCATTGTAGTTCGGATCGTCCAGGCTGCCGCCCAAGTTGCGGTAAAATTGGGGATCACCAGACCAGCGCCACTTGCCGTCCGTCTTGTGCCACTCGATGTCAGCCGAAAACGCGAGTCTGCGCAGCGTAGACGGTTTCTCTTCGAGTCCAAGGATCACCTTGCGTGAGAGCCGCATCGATTCGGTGAACGAAAGCCCGATGTCATCCAACATGTGACGGTGCGTCCTGCCACCGGTCGGAGGCGGGTGCGAAATAAGCAGTGTGTGGAGGCGAGGGAGACGAGCGATCAGCTCGTCCGCCAGCATGCGCAAATAGTCCTGCGGCACATCATGTTAAAAATCAGTCAACAACGCTGCACAAGGCTGCCTAAAACGTGTGTCGCGTGCTCACCGGCGTGTTTGCCTGGTGTAGGACGACATCGAGGTACTCCAGGGCGGTGAGGTACGGCTGGGCGGCCTGGACACCCGCGATCGGGATCGAAGCGACGTCGATGGTTAAGCTGGTGACCGGGACCGCGGAGTAACGAAAGTGTTGGAGCGCGGCGAAGACGTCGCGCCAGCTCGACGGGTCCCATGTGTTTGGCCAGCTATCATCCGCGGGCGACCGGTACGAGGCCTTGCCGAGGGAGACAGTTGCGATCGGACGGCGGGGATCTGCATCGGCGGGAAGAAACGTGGAGAGCTGTTTGGCTGGACAGGAGAGGGTGCGCAGGTCGGGGAGGACGTCGGAGCTGAGCTCGCCCCTGCCCCAGTGTGCGACCTTGAGGGACTGGACGCTCACCGCGCGCTGGAATGGCGAATGAGAGAGCGCCTCGAAATCGATGGCGAGATCCTCTAGATCCGCAAAGTCGGCGTCGGACGGCAGGAAGTGGTCCCAAATTCCACGGACGTAGCGGCCGTCGATCGCCAAGGAGAGCGACCTCAGAGTCGGCGTGCAGGTCCTGAGCAGCTGCCTGACGAAACACCTTTGCGCGGCGGTCCCGACGGGGAGCTCGAGAGCGAGTCGTCCAAGGCTCGGAGGAACTTGCAATGCTGATGCCTCGATTTCGTGCGGGTCTTTTTCCTCCAGTGCGGTCGGTACCTCGCCTAAGACCTGGAGCTCCATGGACTGCAGAGAGGGGCAAGTTCCCGTTGCTAGCAAGTAGAAGATGTTCGATGAGCAGGGACTCAGCGCGACGCCTGACGAGAAGTGTTCGAGCTTGACCATAAGCGGCAGGGCCTTGAACAGGGTTTCGCCGATGCCGCCTGAGGCGTAAAAGGGCTTGCGAGTGAATGGCCTCTTGATTACGAGCGACCGCACGTGCCTCTCGAGTATACGGCCGAATGAACGCTGCTTTGGCAGGGAACCGAGAGTCTTCATACACATCAGGATGGCATCCCAGGAATCGAGCTCTACGCTCGCGTAAAGATTGGGTGTTAGCATCTTGTTGAGCGCCTTGTTGGCTTGGACCATTGAACATAGCTCGGGTGGTTGAGCCACTCGGCCGACGAGGTGCAAGACGTCGAGCGGGAGGAGCGGAAGCAAGGAGGCCGTCCACGCGGCCATGTCGTCTATAACCAAAGATTCAGTAGGTGATTGCAAGAAAGACGAGTGACAGCAGGGGATGTTGAGGGCAGACTACGGACCAACACTCAGGGTTGGGAGCGGTAGGTAGGCTTATATAGCCGCCTACACACGCGGACTCTGAGTGAGACGATCGTCCAGGCGACGCGCCATAATCAAGTGAAACAATCATGTGCGACATTGTCGCGATTTAAACGAAGGGGCTCTATACTTTGCTCAACAGCCTTTGTTCCCGATATGTACTGTTTGAACAGAGGCAGCCACTTAGAGCAAGACATTCGTAGAGAAAGCGCCGTTTGCTTACCGACAAATACGTCTTCAGCATTTCTGAACAGCCCTGTCATGATGAAAGTCAAGAAGCCTTCAACCTGGCGTGCTGGATGAGACCTGAGGTAGGGGAAGTGGCACAAGTACCCCGAGTCGGTCTCTGGCGCTCTGTGCTGGAGGTAACGAATAATGAGCCGCTTTAGCGTTAGGACTTAGCGTACACATGCCTTATTCGCTCTCATAAAGCCTACAGTTCCTCATCGTAACATATTGAAGAGCGCAGCGTTTTCTCTGGGAAGTCCCAATGCGCCTGATACAATGGCGAGTGGCGCTTCTTCCTTGTTAGAGACCTGGGGACTCACGTAGTAGTTCGCACCCCGGACTCGCACGAAAGATACATTCCGCGTCAATCTCCCAGCTGCCCTTCCCTTCATCAGCTCCCAGTTGAGCCATGAGCAGTGGCGGACCCCACACTATCAGCCAGAACGATTGATCGTACCGCATGAGGCGAACCTCCACGTCGCGCGAGCCATCAGCCCCGTTCTCCCGGTCACCCTACGAGGGAGGGAAATAGGCCGCACAGTCCTTGAAGGGCGCAGAGAGCCCGTTAGCGTAGCCCAGCTTTCCCGACGTGAACGCGTCGGGGCCAGAATGGTTACCAGGCCCGCCACGCACAGACCCTGCCAGCTCGGCCTTGCTAGTCCTATCTAGCGTAGAACTGGGCTCCTTCAGTCCGTCTCAGCGCGCTACAGTCTTCTGTCAGTGGGAAGGATAGTGGGTAGCGGCCGAGACGGCTGTCCGATCATCGTTGGACGAAGGCTCTGTTCACGAAGCCAGATCCTCTCAATACTGCGTCCACAGCCTGCGCGGTAGGCAAAGGACGCACCGTAGAGGACTACCCGGCGCACCAACTTCCTGAGCCGGATGTTGGATTGGAAAGTTGAAGGCACCTGGGCGAGGAACGTCGTCACCCTTACGGTGCCGAGGCAAGCCTACCGGAACGGGTGATGTACTTGGTCCGTGCGGTCATCAGGCGCACTGGAGAATCGACGATCATGCTGAATGTGACCAAAGTCATGACCGTCATTGTTGAGAGCACTGCTCTACCAATTAACCACATTGAGGGCTTTTATTCCAGCATTGCACGCCATGAGCGAGTCTGGTTTCGCTCTTAACGTTGGCAAGAGCCATGCCGGGCTGGAAGCTCGCTGTGCGGCGTGCATCAAATGCTGAATTGAAGGAAGACTGCTACTTATCTCATACCTCAATGTTCCTGGTCTGCTCCAAGTGGAGCCGTGCTTGAGATGGCAGTGGATCTGGCTATAAATGTGCCAACCGCCCTCGCCGTCAAAACTCCAGCCAAGGTACTGGTCGTCATCAGTTCGGGTTCCGCTTTGAGCAGGAGAAGGGGCGGCGATGGATCGATACTTAGAAGGCCAATTCAGAGGGGCAGTGAGTAACTTGCTTCCCGTCGGCGGCGACAATGTTTGCATAGAAGAGGTCTGAACAAGGCGTCGACTCGCAGTCGAGGACCGCGCGGCGCAAGTCAAGGGGTGTCGGGCATGCAGTGTTGGGCCGACCCAGGCAAGACGCGTCGGGACTTTCCGGGGCTGTGTTCCGGCGGCACTCGCATCAGTTTCAACCTCCATCAACCCCTCACAGAGTCACGGGCCTCACCGTTCTCTGCACCCCTCCACCATCCAAATCATCAACTTTCAACTCAATCCCAACTTAGCATCCTTCAGAGGCAAGTACAACGTCAACTTATGCAGCTTCGAGGCGAAGAGAAATAGACCTCTTCGAGTGTTCCACTCTGCAACTTGCTTGAGTATGGACGCAGCCTTGGCTTGGTGCAAATTTGTGCAAGCAAGATGTCAACACAGTCCAGCATGCTCTCCCGGACTGGACCTTGACCGTATAAATATCCCATATGATCGATCCCCAATCTGCCTTCCGACCAGATGCTTGCAGCTTCATGATTGACAGCTGCTACAGCCGAAACCCCGCCTCACCAGCTGTTCTTAAGTATTTTTCATCCGCTGGACACCCACCTCTCAGCCTTTCCTCCTTCTCTTCGTAACTTCATACTTCGCAACAGTCCTTACCCATGCTTTCCTGGTCCAAGCTTTCTCTTTTTGTCGCTGTCGTCGCAGCCCTCTCCCCTTCCATCGAAGGCCACCGCTCCCTCAAAGCCTGCTCACTTCGCAGCCATGCCCCCGCCAGTAGTAAGTCCGTAATCATCGAAATGTTCGAATGGAGTTGGGATAGCGTCGCGGCGGAGTGTACCAACTTCATCGGTCCCGCTGGATACGGATTCGTTCAGGGTACGTCCGCTTTGGCATGTTGCCGCCGCATCTTGTGACCCACAGGCACGTCATTGCGCGGCAAAGTGAATCCGCCGCAGGAACATATCCAGGGCGACTCCTGGTGGACCGACTACCAGTCTGTCTCATACCAACTCACATCCAAGCACGGGAACCGTGACCAATTCATGAACATGGTCAAGACGTGCCACACCGCGGGGGTGGGTGTCATCGTCGGTAAGTCGTGGTCGATTCTCCGTGCGCGACGTCACGACTACAATGATCGACGATGACCACCCTCTTCACAGATACCATCTGGAACCACATGTCCGCCCTCGATTCAGGTACCGGCTATGCTGGGTCTTCGTTTACGAAGTACAACTATCCCGGAATATACCAAAACCAGGACTTCCATTCATGTCGGCATGGAATCAACAACTGGGACAACGCGACCGAGGTTCGGACGTGCGAGCTCGCTGGTTTGGCCGAGTAAGTGTCCCACCGCCCGCTAGATGTAGGTTATTCACAAGATAAATCACAGCCTCGCCACCGAGACGGAATATGTCCGCAGTCGGCTAGCAGAGTACGGAAACGACCTCCTCAGTCTCGATGTCGACGGCCTCCGGCTGGATGCTGCGAAGCGTCAGTCTCCATCCCATGCACTGTACACGGCCTCATCAATTGATTGGTTTTGCAGATATGACGGTCGTTGATGTCTCGAACATCCTATCGCGCCTCAACAAGAATGGCAAGAAGTTGTATATTACACAGGAGGTCGTGTTCGGTGCTGGCCAGCCCGTGACGCCGAACGAGTATACCAAGACGGGCAATGTGCAAGAGTACGTCGTGCTCTGAGCCGTCTCGCTGACGTTCACTCATGCAATTCCAGGTTCCGGTTCACAACTGCGCTATATGACGCGTTCATGCACTCAAGTGCACTTTCTGGCCTCCAGCGCCTCGACAACCGAGGTATGTCGTTTCCATTACAGACTTCAAGGTGAGGTCGACTCTGACCGCAATCCGCAGGCTGGGTTCCCAGCAGCCACGCCAATGTTTTCGTAGCGAACCACGACACCGAACGCGTGCGTATCCCCACCCTGCCTTGCCAAGCCACCCTACCTGATGCCCTGTGCGCTCGCAGAACGCCGGCAACCTGAACAGCAAGTCTCCAAACAACATCTACACGCTCGCAAACATCTTCTCCCTCGCGCACCCATACGGCACTCCCACGGTCCTCTCGAGCTTCAGCTTCTCCAGCACGGATGCGGGCGCGCCCAACGGGGGCGCGGGCACATGCTCGGGCAGCGGCGGCGCGAATGGGTGGCTCTGCCAGCACCGTTGGCAGGCGATCGCAGGCATGGTCGGCTTCCACAACACAGTTGGCGGCACTGAGTTGAATAGCTGGACCGCCCCCGCCTCACAGCGGATTGCGTTCGGCCGCGGTGGGTTCATCTCCTACTCGTCTATTGCAGGAGATAGAGACTGACTATGGACGGATGGGGCCCATCTGGCAGGCGCGCTTGGATTCGTCGCGATCAACAACGAAGACTCCGTGTGGAGAGTGACGTTCAAGACGACGCTCCCGAACGGGTCGTACTGTGATGTAGTTGGCGGCAAGTTGTCGAATGGCAAGTGCACTGGCTCGACGTAGGTCGTTGTACGCTTGTCAACGGAGCGAGAACTGACACCATCGTGTCGCAGATTCAAGGTTTCCAGAGGCTCTTTCTCGGCGACTGTTCCCGCTCGTGGGGCGATCGCCATACACGTTGGGGCGAAACATGCTTGATTTGAAGCTCGTGGGCGTCTCAGGTGCTCCCGTTGTGCCACAAGAAAAGGCATAGGTGGCCTCGGTCTGAGAGCATATTTGAGCGTTGCCGTTTCGAACTGAAATCGATCGCGTGAGCTGTTGACGCGATCCGTAATGGACATTGGGACTTTCTACTCGTTTTTCTTTCACGGACGTTATATATGTGCTACGCCTGAGGCTACTGTTGCTCTCATGTAATCCTCAAGGTACATGATAATGATGTTCTCTAGCGCTGCGTTTCGCGGAACTGCGGTGTAACACGTTTCCGGTGCACGCGACGGTATGACAGGACTCCTCCAAGGTCGGATACGTTTCCACTCGGAGTTGCTCACACTCGGAGTTGCCTGCGTCCGGGTGTCCGCTGTGCACAGCCTTGCGCTATGTGACCATCTGTGGGGAGGTACCTCGAGAGATTGGACCGAAGGACGTCCTACGAGCATGCGACGCTGCGACGTACCTGCAGCAGCAGGACGACCGTGACCTGCTCTGCCTTGAGCGACTCCGGGCGGTTGTGGGTGGGCCAGTTGTCTACAGGGATATCTTTTGAAGGTAGTGGACTACAGGCGAGACACTTGATGCAGAGCCCCAAGCAACGTGGCTCTCTACATGTTGTATTAAAGTAGTGGAGAGAGTAGGCTTTACTGCGGTACATACTGTAAAGTGCACTTGCGTCTAGATATGCGTTAGGATAGAAAAGGCCGTGGGATAAGTACAGAATCACCGCTCAGAATGCTCTGAAACCAAGGCGAAGTGCTCGCAGCCGCTGGAATGTGTCCATCGCAATGCTCATGCGAGGACTCCCAGTACAAGAGCAGTAACAATCGACGATACCAAGTTCACCTGCTTGTGTTCAGCCGACGACAGGGCGTGATCAGGATGAAATCTGACCTGGTTATTCGTGAGCAAATCCAGCCCGCTGATCACCTTCACATCCGCTCTCGGATCAAGCGCACCAGCGTCCTCCGTCCAGATCCGCTTTGTTGCGTTCACGAAGCGAGTACGTTGCACCGTAGCGCCAAGAAGCGAATCGAGCTGTATGCCAAGATCACGGTTACTGAGCTTCGTACAGACAGACAGACAGACGTCGGAAACCGTACCAGGGAGCCGAAACCGCCTGCGAACGCACCCCATAGCAGGAGCGGGAACAGGACGTCTTGCCACTGCACTCGGCACGCCGTGCTCTGAGCAACGAGTGTAACGGCAATTGTCAGTCCCATGAACAGCCCACCACCGACAGACGCAAGCGTGCCAGTGATGGACATTCCGCCGTTCGTTCCCGGAGGGACAGGTTTGAGGGTCGTGATCAGGATAGGTGGGGAGCGCGAGAGGATACCCAGCTCCGACGCTAGAGTGTCCCCTAGACAGCATGCGAAATGCCTGTTCGCGAGATTTAAGAGAATGCAAGGAAGACCGTGGTTCGTATATGAAGAACAACTCACCCAAGCGTCACGAATATAAGAACCCGACTCCACGAGGCGGCATGAGGCGGCGTAAGTGGACACCACCCCTCGGCATCGAACCGCACCTTATGCTGTCCAAGCCCCATGTCCCAATCCAAAGCCCTCAGTCCCTCCGCCACCCACGAGTGCGGTTCGTACAGCGCGCTCCACAGCAGTGCGGCGATCACGGCCGGGAGGGAGTTGCAGAAGACCTGGGCAGCGTTCCTGTATCCAGCAGCCTGGTGACCCTCCTCCAGCTGCTGCTTGAGTGCTTTGCCGACCTTCGTCGCGCGCGACCCGGTCAGGTAGAACACAATGAGGGAGACTCCGAAGGTGTAAAGTCCTACAGACATCATGGTGTACCCAACGGCGAAGGCGGCGGCAGCTCCAGACGGTGACAGGGAGCGTTTGCTTAGACCATGGAAAGCAAGGAGAGATGCAAGGCAGAAAGCGAGATCGGGAGTTGGTATTGGCATGGTGTAGGCTGGTGTAGGTCGTGTACGTCGGCGACAGCTATGGCCTCACGATGAGGACGAGGTTGAGCGATACCTAATGCCGCCACCGTTGTGCACGATGACGGCGCGCGTCAGAGTCGCTGAGCGCTTGAGCGCCTGCACGGGTCCCCCAACGAACACATTCTTACCCTGTCAGCCTTGTCTTCAGCTTTCCTCCTCCGAGCTTACTGTGTGCGCGTTTCTCAGCTGCATCTCTCTCTCACTGTTCAAAATGCCGCTGAGACCTTCACTTACGTCCCGGATACACCGTCTCACCTCCGGCTGGGTCCTCATATTTGTTGGCCCACGAGTACGTCAGTTCAGTTCAGGTATCGGAATGACACAATTCATGGTGTAACTCATCCAATCAAGAAGATCCTCGTATCTGCAAGTGATATTTCTGTTGAAGATGTATGTGTTTTTTGCCCGAAGGCTCGACCAGTTGTGCTGCTGATTGACTCCTGCTGCTTCCTGCATGACGTCTCAGGACTGTTCAGCACCGCTCACCGGATAACAGATGGACGGGATCACTACACAATCGTCACGCAACCCGTTGGCCTTTGTGGCTCTGAAGCGTGAGTAATGTTATGACAACCGCCTGAGCTTCAAGGAAAGTCACCACTGGGACGTCTGGACAAGCCCGAAGGGGCTCACGTACCCTGCCTGCCACATGGAGATCACCTTTTTCATCCCCCACATCACACACTTCTTCACTTCATTTTCGGCCATCCGTCTCCTTTCCCTCCGTTGTGAGAATACAACAGGCTGCTTCGACCACTACACCTTGATTAGGGGAACTTTGAGCAAGTAGTAACCCATTGGGATTACATTCTGCGACCATCACGCCCACTGGACGCGCCGTATACTTCTTTCATCGGCTGTACTCTTTTTGCGTGTGGATTAGGAGTCCGGTTATGAAGGCCTGGGGAGCTTATTTGACGAGGCCTAGGTATAAAGCAGTCAATGCGTTCTCCTGGTGCTTTCAAGATATTCCGCTCTCCTCACCATCCCTCAGCCAGCACGTCCTTGAGTCGCCATGGTTGCTTCCGGCTTGCTCCTTGCCTCCCTGGTATCCCTTGCCTTAGGCAAGCCCTCCACGCGTAATCTCAAGCTTCATGAGACTCTCCAGGGCGCTCCCAATGGTTTCTCCCTCACCGGTTCCGCCGACCCCGACCAGACGCTCAAGTTGCGTCTCGCACTCGTACAGGGTAACGTCTCTGAGCTGGAGCGCAAGCTTTACGACGTCAGCATGCCGTCAAGCTTGAACTACGGCAAGCATCTCTCGAAGTCTGAGGTATGCAGTTCCCCAGATTGGAAGGCTCTAACGTTGGTCTAACTCGCTTGCATTGTTCATAGGCACACCAGCTCGTTGCTCCAGCGCAGGAGAGCATTGACGCTGTGAACGCGTGGTTGAAGGAGAACGGGATCACTGCCAAGTCGACCACAACCACGGGCGGTTGGCTTTCGTTCGAGGTCCCAGTCAGCAAGGCCAACGAACTCTTCGACGCCGACTTTTCCGTTTTCAAGCATGAAGCCACCGGCATCGAGGCCGTCCGTACGCTTTCATACTCGATCCCCGCCGAACTCCACGGCCACCTCGACCTCGTCCACCCGACGGTGACGTTCCCGAACCCAAACGGTCGTCTCCCGGCCTTCCAAGCACCAGTCCGGAGCACCGATGATCTTGAGAACTTCAACGCTGGAGCCGTCCCGTCGTCCTGCTCAAGGACCATCACTCCGGCCTGCCTGCAGGCTCTCTACAACATCCCGTCTGACGCCGCTACGCAGTCGTCGAATAAGCTCGCCGTCACCGGATACATTGAACAGTACGCCAATGATGGTGATCTTGCGGTACGCTTGCTCCCATTGCATCCAATATCGGCAGCTCCAGCTCGATACTGATCGATTTATCTACTTTTAGGTCTTCTTGAAGGAGTATCGTGCCGACATGTCATCGAACACGACCTTCACTCTTCAGACACTCGACGGCGGCTCTAACTCTCAAATTGACGAACCTGGTATCGAGGCCAACCTCGATATCCAGTACACCGTCGGCATTGCGACTGGCGTTCCGACGGTCTTCATCTCCGTCGGTGACCGGTATGAAGACGGTGACCTAGAAGGTTTCCTCGACGTCACCAACTTCCTCCTCGATGAAGACACTCCTCCTTATGTTTTGACGACCTCCTACGGCCAGGATGAGCACACGATTTCGCGGAAGCTCGCGCAGTACGTCATTGTACCCGGCTCCCATAAACATCCGCTGACTCATCGAACCGTAGGAACCTCTGCAACGCATATGCCCAGCTTGGCACTCGTGGTGTTTCCATCCTCTTTGCCTCCGGCGACGGCGGTGTCGCCGGCTCGCGCTCCAGCACCTGCAACAAGTTCGTTCCGACCTTCCCCTCCGGCTGCCCCTACATGACGTCCGTCGGCGCGACTCAAGGCGTCCCCGAGACTGCGGCGGACTTCTCTTCCGGTGGCTTCTCAAACTACTTCAGCGCCCCCGACTACCAGAGCTCCGCCATCAGTGGCTATCTCTCCGCGCTCGGCAATACGAACAACGGCAAGTTCAACACCACCGGCCGCGGCTTCCCCGACGTCTCCACACAGGGCGTCAACTTCGAGATCATGGCGGAGCGCACGGTCGAGGGTGTCTCAGGCACGTCCGCCGCGTCGCCGACGTTCGCCGCCATTGTTGCGCTCCTGAACGACAAGCTCATTGCGGCGGGGAAGAGTCCCCTTGGGTTCCTCAATCCCTTCCTCTACTCGACTGGCGCGTCCGCGCTCAACGATATTACGTCCGGCTCGAACCCAGGCTGCCGCACGAACGGCTTCCCAGCGAAGGAGGGCTGGGACCCGGTCACTGGTCTCGGTACGCCCGACTTCCAGAAGCTGGCGGCTGCTGCCGGCCTGTAACGTTCTGTTATCGGCCTGGAGCATTGTACATAACTTATTCTGTTGTTGAAACGGATACCTTCGTGCTCTCGTCCAACACAATTTCTTCCACTCCTCGTTACATTTATCTTCTCCGAGCGCTGTCCCCCCGACTCTGGCGGCTAGACAGGTTCGTTTGGCAGCCCGAGCCTGGAGCGATCTCAGTTACGATTACGTTGAATGGATGGGGCCTACAAAGAACCGGCCAGGATATCAATCTAAGTGCGAAGGATTCGTCATACAGAGAGCAAGGTACAACGACGATGTGGTTATGCAGCCTGGAGTCGATCCGCTAATTCACAAACTCTTCATCCGGAGCAACAACTCGGTCTTCCTGCTGTCCAGTCCCATGGTGGGGAAGGAGACCGGGCCCACGTTCCACACGATCTCCCCATCAGTCAACCCAAACGAGAAGTTCATGAGCATGACGGAGAGGATGACCTCTAAGACAAGAAGGCTCAGTGTCAGTGTGAGATTCGGCACATGGCTTCCTACAGAGAGAACTTACTCATCTCCAGCTGCGCGAACTTGAACCCACTGTCCGAAAAGTCCGCCGTCAACGGGTTTTCGGAGGCGTTATGTACCGGAATAGAACCACTCACATGCATGCCCGCGGCCCGCCGAGGAAGGACAGTCTGTCCGGGAGCGATGCCCGAAGGTGAGCGCCGACAGACCGGTGCATAATCACCGAGAAGACTCACATGGTAGAGTAGATGCTCGGGATACGAGCCTCGTCCAGAACGCGAGGAAGAGGCTCGAGCCATCGTTCCGGTTTCCATTCATAGGCATCGTCGCCCCAAAACGCTTTGTTGTCGTTGCTCGCCTGGATGTGCACGATAACGTATGTTCCTCGCGGAACGAGCACGTCATGCATGAGAGTGCCGTCCTTGCCACGGATCGGCGCCGAAAAGGGGAGGACGATGTCCTTGGTGGCCCTGTCTCTCTGCTTTCAGAGCGAGTCGCGGAACGAGGGTCAGTGGGCTCACCGGCGAGGGATGATCTGGGCAGCTGGATAGAGCCGCAACGTCTCCCGGCAGACCGCCTCAAGGTATGGCAGCTTGTTTAGAGCCTCGTAATTAATGGTCTCTCCACCGTTGTGTGCTTCAACAATCTCGGTCCGCAGTTTGTCCTGCACGGCGGGATGTTCGGCTAGGAGCTGGAATATTCGCGTAAGCATGTTCGATGTCGTGTCCATACCGGCGAGAATCAAAATGCTATGCGTGTCTCTGTCAGCCCCAAGGACAAGGTTCGTAACAAAGTTAAGTACTTACGACGTTTGGGCGACAATCTCTTCGTCGGTGAGCTTGTCTGCGTCCGATGCTGCCATGTTGTATTTGACTGTTTGGCCACGAAAGCGCAGTCTGCGTCATGAATTAAGGGTGAAAAACGTGAAACTTACGAAGGATGCTCATGATGTCCTTTCCCCCAAAATCTTCATGCATACCGCCCCCGCTGTGCCCGGAAAAAGCAGCCTTCTTCTCAGCAATAATCTCCTTCGAACGGCGCTCCATGATACCGGAAATGTTCATCAGCCGGCGTGGTCCTACAAAGGGGAGGAACCGCAGAACGGCTCTGATCTGGTCAATAGATGCCAAATATGAAAGCGCCACAATGATCCCGTTCAGCATGGGCAGCTCAGATATTGTGGGACTGGGAAAGTGGAGTCAGCGGCTAGAAACAGAAGTGCCAGCGGCAACGGCCTCGAGCTGACGCACAACAAAGTTTTGAGCGCATTGCCATAGGCATCGGCTGACTCTTCAGCAAAGTTGTCGAACGAGTACCCGAGACCTGCCTGCCCGAGGAACTCGAGGGTCGTGCGCGAAATCCATCCGTTGACATCGACGACTTGAGATTCATTGCCGATGCGGCTTCGGATGGCCCTACAAACCTACATGTGGAAGTATCAGTAGTATACGGCGGCAAAGTGGGGTCGATGAGCAGTCGTCATCTAACCTTGTGCGAGATCTCGTAAAACAGGTCAGTCATCTCCCGCAAATGGGGAACGGAGAAGACAGGATTGAGGAGCTTGCGCTGGCGCCTGTGTTGAGCACCTTCAGTGGTTAGAAGCCCGGGACCCAGAAGCGTATGCATGAAGCTACGTTATGCCGTCGTTAATCAGCATTTCCGAGAGCGATTGTAGATGGGGCATAATTACTCTGATGGAGAAACCCTTCTGCGGAAGCTAGCCTCCTCTTTCACGATGACATTGTGTAGAGCTTTCGGGTCGTGAACTAGCAGTATCTTCGTCTGTCCGTACGTTGTGAATGTCTGATAAACACGTCATTCGGAGGTGAAATCACGTACACCTATAGGGCCATGCAGAACGGAGACTGGACCATAAGTTTCGGCATGACGCCTTCGGTACTCCCAACTCTGGCGGGCTGTGAGTTGTGGTAGATTCCCTACGAGCCAAGCTGAGTTCAAAGGATTGCGAGTTAATGTTCCAGCACACACCTTTGAAGAACGAAGGTGACGGAGGGCCGGGAAGGTTATCCAAGGGAGAACGAAACTTGCGACGAAGGAAGAGTCTCCATGCGCCATATATGAGGGCCACAACCCAGCCCGCAACTGGAAGCGATAGATCCATTGGTGAGTAACTGCCAGGAGGAGCTTCTAGCGGAGACGGACCGGGATGAGCTACGGTTATATATGTATTATAAAGTATGACTGGCAAGGCCGCGTAATGGTACTTACATGAAACATACTGTAACTATCGCACACCGCGCATGCCGGCACTCGTTGACTGAGGCTTATTACGAAGGCTGCTCAAAATAACTGAAGGTTAGCATAACGCCGACATGTCGGCGTCGAAAACAGGCGCAAGAGCGGCGAGTGTATACCATTGCAAGTGTCTCACCTACTGCTAGACAGCACCATTAAAGCTATTGGTTATGAAGGTGGAATCTCCGTGTACGGGATCTGTGCTGGATAGTCAGTCCTCAGTCCTCAGTCGCCAGTAGACCGTCCCAGCCACTTGGAGTTCGGCATAACAGGTTCGGTAGGATCCAGAGGATCTTGCTGGTTGATTCGCCGTTGTCTTCGTTTGTAATTACTTCTCATAGGCTTTATGTCGCGGGTCATGATAGCCGCAACATCCTTATCGGGATGAATTCGTCGATGGGGGAAAAAGACAAGAAGTTGAAGGCCTGCAACATCGAGAGCGAACTTACGTGCCATGCATAAGCGCGGAGATTGAAAACGCAATACGGTCTTATTTGACTGACTATAGGTCATGTATTTAATATAATATAAGCGCCGATTTCGGAAATTGAACTTTGATTTACTGAGAGTCGAGTGCTTCTGCCTTGCACTTCCTCTTCTGCATCCCCCATGCATCCTCCATGTTATGCGACATCATTCCTGCGGCCCAAGCAGCCTGGAAAACAATCCCCCCACAAGCTGGAAGCGTCAACAATTTTCATTCAGCTACAACCGCGATGTCGACTTCGCTCCGCATGCACATGTATGTGTCCTGAGTGGCCCCAGGGTCTCTCTCGGAGTACGTTTCTCGCTTCTATCCGTAGTTTGATTCAATCACTTTGACCCGTTTGTAGGGTGAGATTGGATGAAGAGAATAAGCGAGGCGTGTGCCGTGCCACCCTCTCGCTGACGCTGGCCATAGGCAACATGAAGGCGAAAAACGGCTCAGTGCAGGCTATATGCGCATATTTCAGACTCCCCCACATTACGGATAGCCTCCATTGCGTCGTGGGGGGTCATACGAACTCAGGTGAGTTACACACCACCAATTTTCGAGTGCATCGTGCACAGCGTTGCCCCACACATCTCGTACCACTCCTCGCCTTCTCGCGTTCGCTCCAACCACTGCGACAAATCCACCTCGACAAGATCAAGGTTCCTTCCACACCCGTAGTCCAGCCCGCTCTGAGTGCATGGAGAGCGGGACCTTCGATCGTGACTGACAAGGAGTACGCGTGGAATCAAGCCCACCCGTCCTGCCCTGCTCCAAGTTATACATTTTACGTTAGACCTTAATGCGGTCGCCCCATTCTCGCTGACGAGCCTAGCTTGACCCTCTCGGCATCACAACGTGGCTACAGCTCGGTCATGACAGGTGCCAACGAAAGCTCGTGGCTTAAACGTTTGGCTCTGCGAGTCAGTGGTAGTGTGTGGAACGCATGGACGCGTCGAGCGGGCGGCCTAGACAACAGGACCCTTAACGTCGCAGCTTCTATCTGCGCGGTTTCAGTCGCGAAGCTTCGTCGTTTGGAAGCGGACTTCCGAATCCCTCACGACGCTTCAGCTTCGAATTCTCGATGCCAAGGCACAATATGTCGGAGGTTACAAGGGAAGTCAAGACGTCGAAATTCACCCGGTCATGCTGCCCGTCCCAAGTATGTGGATCAAGGGCCTTTCGCACAGGAGTGCGAGAAAGTCCTTGATACATGAGGACCATCCCGGCGCGACTGTCCGGACAGGACCCTGTAACCTCGCAGTCGATGACGCCTGTGGCGTGCGGGGTCGTCGCAAACCATGACTAACGTCATCAATGTCCTGTCCACGCTCACAGGTTTGTCGAAACTAACGGTAACCACGATTGCTCGTCTATCGCAGTCCTCGCACAGGACGCTCCGACGCTCGGGAATATCCAGTCTGAGCCTCTGCACGACAGACACTGGTGGATGGATACGATGTCGTACCTCGCGCTGGAGGTGCTAGGACGCCCGCGTAGGGTCGGCTGACCTCTGGAGGTGCAGCCTATTGTCATGGCATGGCGTCTCTTCTGACCTTCGCAACACAATATCTGCGGCGCCCAGTGGCGACCCACGGACGTTCCCTGATATATGCATCCGCCTACGGGTGTCATGCCTCTCTCGGGATCGCTCGTCCTATCTCGTACCTCTCGGAGTGCCCGCTGCAGCTGCGGGCTACAGTATTTCACTTCAGAGCTCATCCGTTCCGAGGATTCTGATGGGCAGATATCCCAAGTGGCGCCTTCGAACTTCGATATCTTTCTCCAGTAAGTACAATCCGATCCAAGGATACGATAGGATGCAACCGTCCATTGAGCATCCAGCAAACGCAAACCAAACGTCACCACACCACGTGAGAATGTATGGATGCACAGAGGTATGCCCCGAATGTGTTCCATGCATTTATGTGCATGCAACACCCTCATCGGGCACCATCGTGGTCGACGATCAGCGTAGCCACCTGTCCATACCGGGACCCCCGCCAGGGGCCCGAAGACCCGAAGGGCGACAGAAGGTAATTAATATCTCGTGGCCGGGACCTTCGCTGTCAGGCAGGTCCAATGAGAGGCGAGAGGCTCCAGGTGAGGACATCGTACCCCGCCTCGATCCATCTCGCCCCCACGATCCGTTCTCATGTCAAGCAACGCGCGGCCGCTAGAAGCGCCACCGCGCAATTTCTCCCTTGGCCCGCTCGTCGTCACGACAAACATGGCATGAACATGCCTTGTGCGTTGGCCATGGGCCCGGGGTGATGCAGGACCCAGCTAGGTAACAATTGTGCATAAAACAACGACCGTTTTGGAGCGTACCTTCGCAACCCCGAAATAAGGACAAGGCCCCCGGCGGCCCAGCGAATCTCGGAAGTGTGATAGCACTGGCGGCGTCGCATCCTGACGTTCTACTGAGAAACCTCGATGCCTTCGTACTGTGTCCGCAGCTCCTAGCGTTCCCAGGCCCGATCCCCATTTACATGCACCGGTTCCTACCCGTGATGGATGGTGAGCCCGCGTAAAGTGTCGTCGTCATCGAGAGTCGCACTGGGAGGACAAGGTCATAAGCGGCTGGCAGACCCGGGGAGACAAGACGACGGAGGGCGGTGCTGCGCTTCACGCGTCACGAGCAGGCGTGGTCTTGGGCTGCTTGAGCCGGAGTTCTCGCGGAGCGCGGGTGGGGTAGCGAGAGCAAAAGTGGGACGAGAACTCATCGAGAAGAGAGAAACGCGGGTGACTCGAATGGACTGGCGAGAATCGATGTCGCGAGATAGGCAGGGTGTTTGGCGACAGGGCCTCGTGTCTGGGGCGTGCTGGGCCATAATAGGGCCCCCATCTGACAGTGTGTATGTGGGTTTGATGTGATCTTCCCCCGCGCGCGAGTTGGTGGGACCTGGCGAGTTGCGCACAAACCACAGGACTCGGGCGGCGAAGAGACACTGCCGATCGAAGAACTGTTTCTCGAGCAGGGGGCCCTGGGTGGCCTAATCGGTGTTGGTGGCACAGTAGAGGATAGCGGCAGAGGGGACGGCATCGTCGGAAATAAAATAAAAGAAGCAAAGGCTGCCTCGAGGCCTTGTGAGTGTACAGCATCGTAGAAGGTGAAGACGGGCCCAGCGCAGGCAGGTCGGAGATGATCCAACATGATAGGCGCATGTCAAGAGGGACCCCGAGTACTGTCCCTGTTTCGGTCCGAAAATTGCGTAACGGGGTGCTAAGGAGGATATAGTTCGCCGATTGCAAGGGTAAGTAGAGCTTTATTGATGGAGTGGGAGGCTGTGCTGATACAATTACCAGGGTTGGCGTTCACGTCATGAGACGTGGCCGGGGTCCCTGGAGAAGGAACGCTGGGCGGGCAAACTTGCAGGCATGCGGGCAAGGGCACTCAAGCTTGGCCTCTCGCCATGACCTGCAGCTCGTCCTCGTTGGTGCTCTGAATCGCTGTCCATCGCTCGGAATCATGGCTCTCTGACTCGCTGAAGACCACCATTGTGAGTGTATATCCATCATGTACTCACCGCCAACCCCCAAGCGCTCGGGAGGAAACCGCGGCAACGCTGTGACAAAGCGAACTTATTCTGTCTTTTGTACCCCCAGCGACGGCCAATACGACGCCATCCTAATGAGTACGTGCAGGGCACGCTTTTCGCCCCCCGACAGGCGGGTTTCACCGTCAAGTTTGCGTCCGTCTCTGTCCCCGCCTTCTCCCGACCAAACCACCCCGCCGTGGCGGCCCCCGCCACACCCCCACAACTTTGCGTACCCCACAATCCCCGGCTCACTTCAACTCGACAATCCCGCACCTTCGGATTTGCGCGCGAAGTCCACCCCGCCTGGCGATCAACATCGTCCCCCACGCCCCATCTATCCATCTCCCCCGCTAACCGACGCAGCACTCGCATCGACGATTCCCCTTCCTGACGTCTGCGGAGAACCTTTGCACAAGCAAGAGTGCCCGCAATCTCGAGAAGGCGTCGTCGATGAGAACATGTCACACGATGGCGCCCGACACTTCACGCCGTTATCCCCGCCACCAACCGTAGTCGTTGGTCCGTCGGAGCTGCCGGAGGGAGATCATGACGGGCATCAGGTAGAGAGCTGGAGTTATGGAGAGGATCCGCAGGACGGCGGCGTTTGCGCGCCACTCTTCCCGCCGGTACGTGATGATTCTGGATTCGAGGAGTTTGGGACGCAAGCAGGATGCGACGCCGATCCGAAGCTCGAGAGCTCTCAAGAGGGTTGCTCTCTGATGGAGCCCACATCGATATGGATTCCTCACTCGCCGTTGAGCATGGACGAAGGTCTAGACTGGACCTACAGTCCGAGCAGTACGCTGGTCAACACACTCTCGCTACCTGCCTCTCCGAAGCCCAGCGGGCTTTCTCTTGAGCTCCCCGAACTCAACACCTTGTTTGGTTTTCAACCCCACCATGCGCTACCTCTCCAACAGCCCTCACCTCTATCCCCCGTCGAGCTACCTTTTGGTCAAAGCGGGCCCCATTGGTTCCCTGGAGACACTCTCTGCGCCCCACTCGGTAAGATATCACCCTCGAATCAACACACGCCTCTCGCGGAGGAACACGATCTTTTCTTTCCCTTCCCACATTCTTCCCTGCTCCGTCCCCCATCTTCAGACCTCGACTCCGAATATCCCGATTCGATCATGCCCTCAGAGGACGACGACAACGATGACATGTCGCCACGGTCCCCCCGCAGACGACCCCTCAACGATCTTCACGATACATCGCCGCTCGACGAGGACATTCGTCTCACACCCGTGCCTCGATCTCCGCACTTCCCCTTGGTGGATCTCGACATGGACGATCCGGCAGAACCGCCAAATTCCCCGCATTCTCCGCACGCCCTTCTACCGGAGTTGGACGAGGACCACCAGCAGTACCCCCCGATCGAGACGATCGCCCCGTCGCTTCTCGGAGGCGCTCCTGAACCCCAACCGCAGCACGCAGGTCTCGGCCTCTTCCTCCAGTCGGACCCGCCATTGGCGCGTTCGCCTTCCCCTGATGACGACGATTTCGGGTTTTTGGATATTCAGCTAGATCCGGAGTCGGCCAACGTCGAGATCGATGAGTTCCTTGCTCTTCGTGCATTGCGTAAGGGCGCCTTGGCCCAGGAGCGTGCGGCGCGAATGGCTGAAGCTGAGCTCAGCGAACGGATCACTGCTGCTGCGAGTGCTCTCCTTCCGCCGTCGCACACTGATGCAGACAGCATGGACGTCGACTCAGACCCCATTGTCCTCGACGTGGCGGAGAAACGCGCCCGAAAGCGCGAACTTCATGCACTCATGGACATGCGTGCTGAGGCGCGACGGACGCGCAAGCTGCAGAAGCAGCGGTCCAAGGAGATCGGTGCGTTGCTCGACTTCAAGATGCACTCCCCGATGTCTCCGATGGAGGGCATGCCGCCTCTGGTCATTGGGGGCGGTAAGGGCTGGACGAAGACGATCGCTCACCTCGTCGCACACATGGTCCTGCGCCGCCACGACCGGTGTCGCCCGTTGGAGAACAAGCTGCCCGCTCCGCAGACACGGTCGCCAACGTCGTCTGTCGGCGGTCTGTCGTTACTGCACCCACGATTCTGTTCGGATGACGAAGACGACGACATGGAGATGTGATCTCAACCTTTCCTCAGCTTGTCGCGGGCAAGACGGTGCGCCGCGCGTCCCGACTCTGCTTCGTGTGCTCGTCGCTGACTTATCGCCATTCATTCTTCTTTTCGCCCACTGACTACGCCGCGTAATGTATCAACTTACATGATGTATCGATGCACGCATTGGCTAGAAAACAACAACGTGTACGATACAACTACTAACAACCGCTTCCATATCACCGTCCTCCATGCGATCACCTGTCCTGTAGCTATTACATGTTGTCATAGTCATTGCTTCGGCATACCCTTGCTTCCATCTATTCCGATCATTCACTCATCCCACCTCCACATATTTTCGTGCTGTATATGATGCAGGACGGACTTTCTTCGAGCCCATGCGCCCGTGCTCTGTGTTTTGTTTACATGATGATTCTAACTTGGGTTTGAAGAAAGCTGCCTTTCGCATTCGTGTGAGACGACGAGATGAAAGACCATCTGACGCATGAGCAAAGGTAAGCGCAGTAAATAAGGGTAGATGGTATCAGTATGACATCCACGGCAACGGTAAGTCTACAACTTTTTGATGATCACCCACACGCAGGTTTGCAATGCATTTGAACGTTTCGGTCGTTGGAAGAGTACATGCAGGACAAGCGCAGTCCACCTGCTCCGCCTCGCCCACACTGTCTACCCACAGGTAAGTGCCGCATCTGATGTGCGGACATGACTCATGTGAATGGATCAACGCAGAATTTCGTTCGTTGAGGGGGTCGAATATCATTGGAGCATGCTGGTGAGACATGGAGAGTAGCATGCAATCTAGGTACGTGGCAGGGTATGCCATCTCATTCCATACGATGAAGGTACTTTGACGGGAAATCAATATCATGTCGAGATATCAGGTGTGAATGGAAAATGCAGCACGAGATGTCTAACTAAAATAATGACTAGGAAATACTGACGGCCGTTCCTTGTCGGCGGCACTGGCGGGACGGAGCCATGCTGCGCTAGTACTAATAAATACAAAAGGCCAAAGAAGTTCTACTAACACATCAGCATAGAGGACTCGAATAAGCTTACAAACGCATTTCAAACATGAAGACTTCATCCTACACCACTCTATCAAACACCCCACGCTTCCATCCCGTGACAAAGAACCACCCTGCACAGGCCTTCCCTTCTCAAGCCTCCACCGCCTCACCGACAGTCGTGCCCGCAGCAGCTTGGGGGCCGTCCGCGGGCCCCGGCTCTCCCTTCGTGTTCGCAGAGTGCGAGAGGGTTTCCTGACCCGGCGCAGCATGGGGCTGTAGCTCCTCCTGCTTCACCCCACGCTTGTCCAGCGCGTACGTCCTGCACGCCTCGCGGCTGTGTGCCAGCCTCGGATCCTCGCGGTCCCACGCGTAGATCGTGAACCCGGGGAAGTTGTACTCGAGGAGCTCCTTGAGGTCTGGGAGCATCAGCGGATCGGGCGCGTAGGTCCCACTGTTGTTGTCGATGACGAGCTCCCATTTGACCGCCTCATCGGGGGTGTCGTCGGAGAAGTTCTCCCAGCCTCCGGCGGGGCGCGGGTGGAACTCGCCGGAGTACCGCACCGCGGGCGCGCAGTTCGCGTGCAGTGCGTGCTTAGACGCGAAATCTACGAAGAACGCTGCACCGGTTTCGGAGAATCGGAACGAGTCGTCGTCCACCGCAATGATGTACGTGTAGACCGCGGGCTTGACGCGGTGCGCGAACGGCGATGGCGCAGTTGTGGTCGTGTTCGCGGAGGAACTCATACTCTGGCGTGGTCGCATAGAGAGACGGATGGAGTGGCCAGGCATACCGGACGGGACGGAGCTGTTACTTGTCCCGATCGGGTTGCCGACGCTGCCATGCAGGAGGAGGCGGAAGACGTCCTCGGGTCCATCGATGATTCCGAACGCGTTCGCCGTCGATCGCGCGTAGAGCATGCGGTGGCCAGCCTGGATTGTCGAACGCACAGCGATAGAGGTGGGACCCTGGAAGATGGTCTGCGCGGCCTTGTAATTCCGATTCCAAGGTTGCACCGTGTCCCCGAAGAACATACGGACGCCTTTGACGTATATTTTCCAGGTCGAGTAAAGGCGAGCGTCGTTGAGGTTGGTGAGGAGGCCCACGGTTGGCGAGAAGTGGCGGGAAAAACGGATGGGGCCGTCGAAGACGTATTGTCGACGCTCTGCCTTGGTATCAGTGGATGGCGTAGATTCAACCTTTCCGAAGGGATTAGTGAGCTTGTGTCTGCCAACGTCTGAGCGCGCCACTTACATTCAACCAGAAGGTGCCTCGATTCCGCCGGATGGCGGCACTCTCGATCGTGCACTCCTTCGCCCCAGGTGTGATAGCAACGGAGAACTTGCCAATGTGGTCATCTGTGATGTTACCGACGTCCTTGTCGTTCACCTCAACGGTGAGGGTAGCGATGTTGGGGACGTTCTTGACCTTCCACAATTCGTTCCACACGGGCGACAATGTATCCATTTTTACCGTAGATCTGCAAGGAACACGAGGCCAGATCGAGATTAGATCAATCCCGCGCTGCTACAAGCAAGACATTTCAGGAAATTTGAGAACCCCGCACGTACACGAATGATAGCTTGTCGTCCAACTTGGCGATGAAGTAGGGGTCCGCGGAGCCCACAACGTCCATCTTCGGCAACCCCGATGCGCCGATAAACTTGATCGTGAGGTCGACGAAGTGGCGGCCCTCATGAGCGAGCGCTGCTGCTGCGTCCTTGGCCTCGTGCTTCGCTAGAGACATGGCGCTGTGGAAAGTGCCGACGAGCTGTGAGATCTGTATGGGGTTCCTGCGACCGCCCGGCATGACGTGACGATAGTAGACTGTGTTTGCGCGCCTGCAGATGACTTGGACGCCAGGGGGAGGACTTACGGTACGAGGAGCTGGTTGTTTTTAGCTGCTTTTGTATGGTTGAAGGGAGAGAAGGGGTGGCAAGGAAGGTTACATCGAAAATGGAGCAGCCCAGGCTGTGGCGCTGCCAGCGGCGCCCGACGCTCGCACAGCCTCCTCCTTGGAAACCGACCTGGCTGTGGACGACTAAGTACTACTGACGCATTCCGCTTCATGTTCTCAACTGATTTCTGCGCCAAAGCCCGCCGTATTGATCAATTGGATACCTTATTAAATAAGAGGCCAACAACGCCGCCCACGGTAAACGCCAACGGTGGAAGCCGTCACGATGGGCTTGGCAATGTGCGCCCGACAAACGGTTTCAAGCTGCAAGTGTCTGGTAGCACAGGTCTCATCGGAAACTCTGGTCTCCGGTTGTTTCACCGTAGACTTTGGTTTCCCGCTGTTGAGTAGTCCTCCCGTTCCGCGAAGTTCCTTCTTTCGGGCCTCGCGCCGGGTGTAAACAGCGTTGGTCAACTTCGTGTTCAAGGCTGACTCAGCTTATCGTTAGCGCAATAAGTAGACTCGGACAAACAACGCGTCGAGACGCTGATAAGCACTCGACGACTGGAGGTGATGGTAATTTGTACAGTTGGCGCTGCTCAAGAGCGTTTATGAGTCTGGTACTACAGCAGGATAATTTATTTACAAAGTGAATTCCGCGTTTGCTGACATCCGACGATAACACGACTCCTCCTCCAAACCACGCCTTACAGGCCTGCCGCTGCTGCTAGCTTCTGGAAGTCGGGCGTACCGAGACCAGTGACAGGGTCCCAGCCCTTCTTGGCGGAGAAGCCGTTCGTGTTGCAGCCAGGATTCGAGCCGGACGTGATGTCGTTGAGGGCGGACGCGCCAGTAGAGTAAAGGAAGGGGTTGAGGAACCCGAGGGGGCTCTTCCCTGCCGCGACGAGCTTGTCGTTGATGAGCGAGATGATAGCGGCGAACGTCGGCGACGCGGCCGACGTGCCACTGACCCCCTCAACATCACCGCCGACGACGATCTCGAAGTTGACGCCCTGCGCGGCGACGTCGGGGAAGCCGCGCCCAGACGCGTTGTACTTGCCCTTGTCCGTACTGCCGAGCGCGGAGAGGTAGCTGCTGACTGCGGAGGACTGGTAGTCGGGGATGCCGAAGTAGTTCGAGAACCCGCCGGAGGAGAAGTCGGCTGCAGTCTCAGGGACACCTTGGGTCGCGCCGACGGACGTCATGTAGGGGCAGCCGGAGGGGAAGGTGGGAACGAATTTAGAGCAGCTGGAGGACTGCGAGCCAGAGACACCACCATCGCCGGAGGCGAAGAGGATGGAAACACCCCGAGCACCGAGCTGGGCATATGCGTTGCAGAGGTTCCTGCAGAGCGGAGTAATCAACCCATGCGTATGGAAAGAAGGAGGAATGTACGTACTGCGCAAGCTTCCGGGAGATGGTGTTCTCGTTCTGGCCATAGGAGGTGGTCATGACGTTGGGGACAGAGTCCTCGCCGAGGACGAAGTTGATGACATCGAGGAAACCACCGAGATCACCGTCCTGGTTGTCTTCGCCGACGGAGATGAAGACGACTGGGACGTCGGTGGCAAGACCAACGGTGTATTGGATGTCAAGGTTCGCCTCGACACCAGCGTCTTTGTTCTGAGGATTCGAGCCACCGTCGATCGTCTGGAGGGAGAAGGTCGTACTCGACGAAATGTCGGAACGGTACTTCCCCAAGAAGCTCTATTCGAAGACAAACCGATCAGCACCTGGACAGTACTTACTGCGAAATGAACGGGATGAGTGTACCTTGAGATCATCCTTGTTAGCATACTGGTCGATGAAGCCAGTGACGGCGAGCTGGTTCGACGACTGCGTCGCAGCGTCCGACGGGACGTTGTAGAGCGACTGCAGGCATGAAGGGGTGATGGTGCTCGAGCACGATGCGTCAGCGGCGCGCTTGCTCTTGACGGGGGTCTTGAACACCGGGAGGTGGCCGTTCGGATTCGGGAACGTCACCGTCGGGTGGACGAGGTCGAGATGACCCTGGAGCTCAGCCGGGATCGAGTACGAGAGCGTACGTACGGCCTCGAGGCCGGAGTCGTCATGCTTGAAGACGGAGAAGTCGGCATCAAACAGGTCGTTGGCTTTGCTAACAGGGACCTCGAATGAGAGCCAGTCTCCCGTAGCGGAGATCGTCTTGGCGGAGATCCCGTTCTCCTTCAGCCAGGCATTCACAGCGTCGACGCTGCCCTGAGCGGGTGCGACAAGCTGCTGCACCTGTGAGCGACGCACGCGAGTTAGCGCAAACGTTCCAGTGAGAGAAACGGCAAAGACGGCGTACCTCGGATTTCGAGAGATGCCTGCCGTAGTTCGCACTCGACGGCATGCTCACGTCGTAGAGCTGGCGCTCGAGCTCAGCGACATTGCTCTGAACGAGGGCGAGACGCAGCTTGAGAGTCTGGCTGGGGTCCGCAGAGCCGGCGTACGAGAAGCCGCTGGGAGCGCCATCCAGGGACTCGTGGAGCTTGAGGTTGCGTGCGGTGGGCTTGCCCAAGGCGAAGGTGACAAGGGAAGCGAGGATTAAGCCGGAGGCAACCATGGCGACTCTGAGGCGTGCCGACTGTGAGCTGGTGAGGAGGGCGGGGGACCTTAGAAACACCAGGACGACATGACGAGGGCTTTATACTTGGTCGAGCATGCTCTTCTGACCATCATATTCGCGCTCACGACGCACACGTAGACCGCCAAGATAGGGGAGTGTTCGCGACCGGCCAAGGTGCACATGGTCTGATCGGCCACGCAAGAGCGGGAGGAGACTCCGATGGTGACAAGATGCGATTTTGGGTTGGTCGTGCGCAGAAGCACTCGAACGGTGAGCAGTAGCCGATCCAGCCGGTCGCATCGTTACAACAGACAGCAGCATGGTCGATCGCCGATAATGGACTGGAGAAGCGTGATGTCGAGGGAGGATGAGTGTGATCACCATGCGGGCAGCACTTCAATTGGGTCAGATCAACGTTGCCGCGATGTTGGAGTCCTATTTTTACCTTGAGTGATTGGCGTAATATGGGCCACGCGCCACCATGACCGGCATGACCAACGGATGCACTTTACTGCATAAGGAGGATCAGGTCTACTCAGACGGTATCCAGAGGGTGGACTGTACTTAGCTGACGAGCTGTAGCACTCAGTGCAGCGATCACTAAAAAGATCGTGGACTAGCGAATACGAACGCCAAATCGCACACCGTACTTACAGACAACATTATGTGGTGAATCGGTAGAATGGAGTCGATGGATGGCAAAATATGTGTCCATTATGTGCTATGCGAGGCCTTCTTTCCCGAGGATCCCGTCGTTCCGATCAACCCGATGGAGTAGGAAGGTTGCGACTTACATGAGCTGCATGATGAGCATGACTCCAGAAGACCATCCCCTCAGTGCTAACAACGCCAAGACATCAAGCTCGCTGACAGCATGACTGCCCCGACGGGAGCGAGTGGACTGCGAATGGTCGGCGGCAGATTGGTGCCGGCCAACCTGAACACGAGGGTTCAAGCTTCCGCTCCGCGGCCCGTTGCACTAGCATCAGTCAGGCTGTTCTCTGCACAACTACTTAGCTACATACATACCATGTGTGTAGCGTGCATTCAAAAAAGCCAGTACCGCTCGTCAGCGACGATAGACCAAAAATAGTGAGCAGAAGGGAACCCACCCATTGGTAAACGAGCGAAATGCGAGGATGCAGCTGAAGCGAGGAGGGTCTTCATTCCGGAATATAGAAGCATGTGGAGATCCCGCCGATATGTCCGCTTGCTCGCTTCGAAGGTTGTCGACTGCGATCAGCTACATGGTTATGTGTGTCATCGACTCCATATGCTCTGTAAGTATGCACTGCCGTGCAAGAGTTTCAACCTCGCTGGAATCTGGCGGCGTGCCAGTACTCACAGGGACTTACCCGCTACGGCATTCGCGTCCGCCGGGCTAAATGTCAGCATGAATGCCGTACCTTATCTCCATCGAAGTCGAGTTCTTCAGCCCACTCGTTGTCGCACTCCACCGCCCGCATGGGATGTAGTAGTTGTGATTTGAAACGAAAGATAAGACTAACCTGGGCAGGAATCTCAGATTGTTGACCCAACCACGTCGACGACTGGGTCGCTTGCCAACCTGTAGTACTTGCACGTGAGCCGGCTTGCCGCGGTGGATATGCGAAGTTGTAGCGTTGTAACGAGGGACAGCGAGTAGTAAGTACGGCATATCGAGACTATAGTAGTCGCGTACTCATGAATCTATCTCTAAGTATCACGTTTTGCTGGCACGGAGCGATCAAACTAGCCCTGTAACAAGCCATCAGCATATCGCACGGCCGTGAACAATACAATAAGGCGAGGAACATTTGCAGCAGTCGTCATGCGGGATGTTTGTTCGAGTAAGGGGAGTACTAGTATGCTTGTTCGAGTCAGAGCTTCGCGGGGTATGATCGCACTAGACGGCGAAGTATATCAACGACAGCAATTATGGTTGACGTCGAGGACGATTCTATGGAGTATCCCCCGACGAGTCCGACTAATAGAGTTCAAGTTCAAAAAGTTGGGGAGGACGCCAACAGTCGGAGCTCAAATCGGTCGCATCGCGTCATGGCGCGCGACCATGGCGGCGTCGCTGCCGGCGACGTTGAACGTTGAAACGTTGACCCCCAGTTTGATCTCGGCCTCATTGGGACATCATAGCTATCGCTGGTTGAGACGTTCTACACCCCGCCAATGCCAATTCATAGTCTTGCTTTCCCCCTTGCATCCTTCCTCGCTGCCCATGGACTGCGCAAACGCTCCCTTTCACCGCCTGGAGCCGCTGCCGTTGGATACACCAGGGATACACCATGATGTCTGTAGGACTTTACGCCTTCGGAGTCTCCCTCATTGTGTTCTACCTGACCAGGTCGCGCGCGACGAAGGTCGGCAAAGCACTCAAGCAGCAGCTGAAGGAGGGACATCAGGCTGCTGGACACAGGAACGCCGCCCAAGTCTTCTGCAACTCCCTCTCGGCCGCGATCGCCGCGCTGCTTTGGAGCGCCCTCTATAACCTGCACTCATGGGTAGCGGAGGGACGAGAGCTTTGGATTGGGCCATGGGACTTGGGCAGCATAAGGTGTGCTTCGACGTCGAGCTGTGGTGTCACACTCCACTTACGCCGCCCCATGCGGCCTAACGGAGTCGGGTTCTCATCTTCGCGACGCTTGGGTGAGTCTTACTTCATATACGGGTCCCGCATCCGTCCCGCGAACAGGCATTTCGCACGCTGTCTGGGGTACACCCTAGCGTCGGAGCTCGATATTCTCTCGCGCTCACCACCTATCCTGATCACGACCTTCGAGCTTGTGGGGCCTCCTGAGACGCACGGCGGGATGACCTTGCGTCTGTCGGTGGTGGAGTGTTCATGGGACTGACTATTGCTGTTACACTCGTTGCTCAGAGCACGGCGCGCTGAATGCAGTGGCAAGACATCCTGTTCCCGCTCCTGCTGTGGGGAGCGTTTGCAGGCGGTTTCGAGTCATCCGTATTTTCTCTTCTTGTTGCGTTCTCGTCCCACTTTTGCTCTCGCTACTCCACCCGCGCTCCGCGAGAACTCGGGCTCAAGCAGCCCGACCGCGCCTGCTCTTGACGCGTAAAGCGCAGCGCGGCCCTCCAGGCTCCGTCGTCTCGCCTCCCCGAGCCCAATAGTGGCCCACTGCCAGCCGCGTATGACTTCTCATCCCAGTGCGATTCTCGATAATCACTGTGCTCTACGCGAGCAGGGCATCCATCACGGATAGGACTTGGTGCATGCATATGGAAATCGGGCTTGGGAACGCTAGGAGCTGCGAATACAGTGCGAAGACATCGAGGTTGTTCGGTGACATGTCGAGCGACCAGTGCTATCATACTTCCGAGGCTGCGCTGCGGGGGCGATGTATTCATTTCAGGTGTTTTATACGCAATATGTTCATATCGTGATGACAAGTCGGCCAAGGGAAGGGAGAAATCAGCCCTTGTGCGGTGGCGCTTCTAGCAGCCGCGTGCCGCTTGACATGAGAACAGATGGTGCGGGCGAGATGGATCCAGGCGCGTACTGTACGTCCCCACCTGGAGCCTCTCGCCTTCCATTGGACCTGGCTGACAGCGAAGGCTCCAACCACGAGATATCCATAAACTTCTGTTGCCCTTCGGGTCTTCGGGCCTCTGGCGGGGAGTCCCTATATGGACAGGTGGTTACTCTGGTCGTAGGCCACGGTGGTCATCGATGAGGGCGGTGTGTGCATATAAGTATGCAGGGCACCCATCCGGAGCGTTCATCGGGGTGTGGCGTGGTGACGTTTGGGTCGCGTTTCGTTGAACTGTTCATCGCTCAGCGGACAGTTCTCCCATCGCATCCTGGATGTATCTTACCTCCCCTCAGATGGCTAAGTTTGAACTCGCCACTTGGTATAACCGTCCATCGGAGACCTGGGCTGGCAGAGCCCTGAGCTGAATCAGTCCACAGCTACAGCGGGTTCGCTGAGAGGTACGAGATACTTAGGACGAGCGATGCCGAGAGATGCACCACGGATGCCGATGGATGTAGAGAGGGATGTTCGTGGACCGGCTACTACTCTCAGAGCCGAACTCCATGAGCTTTCATCGGCACCTGTTGTGACCGCGCGGTGGCCGCGTCAAGATAGCGAGGAGGTCAGATGAGGGTCGCCAAGGAGAACGGTCCGACCGCGTAAAGGTCTAAACGTGACAGTTGGAGAAGGAAAGGACGGATGGTTATGCGTAAGCCTTGTCGGTCACGATCGGAGCGTCCACTCTCCGCGCAAGCGGAGCGAGTTCGACTATGTGCATTTGGCAGGAATCTTCAAGGTGGTCTTGTCAATGTGGATGAAGTCCCAGGGGCCCGAGCGAAGGCGAGAAAGCGAGGACTCGTTCGAGATGTAGGGTAACCCTGTGCATGATACATTCGAACGTTGATGGTTGTCATTCACCTGTCGGAGGCAATGGATTCCAACATTTATCATCCACAATATTTACCCTGGGTAAGTGACACTACGCTCATCCGTACTCATGTTCTTACTCGCAGTTTCAGCCTGTCATTTCAGCCGTTCGGGCCTATACCTCCCCGGTATTTCCATGCGCTTGTACCGACGTCGCATGACGTGAATCGCCCAACTTACTAGCAGTTTCCCGTGCCGTTGCCCCGGAAAAGGAGTTTTCGGCCTGGCAGGCTGGAGCCTCTCAATTAGTATTCACAGCTTATTTGGTATATACGATAATGTCTATCCAGAAGGTGGAAGGTCGAGTCTCGAGACTTGAAACGGACGTAAGCAGCAGCGACATGCGTGCCATGTTCAGCCAACATAGCTTCAGTGACTACCACTTGACTAAACCCTCCTGCGCACATCGACCGGGCTGTCGCCCGCCCTCAATGCGCCGTGCCCTTCTGGAGTGTGCATGAGTGGCTGGTTGGCACCGTCAGGAAATTGAATAGAGAACGCACCTCCTGAAGTTCTCAGTCGCTCCGACCTGGAATGGGTGGCGAAGTTCATGAGGAGCTGTGCCTCACAATGTGGACGTACCAAGCATGAAAGTTGCCATATGCAGAACCTGTTACTCAGTCATTGGCTCACCTTCTTCCACTCCGGAAGTGTCTGACCGACCATCATCCCGACATCAGTATGTCCTCTGGTATGGCCATCCCATCGACCACTACAGTATATGCGTAAGAATGAAGAACACATATACCACGGTATATGTCACGGGTAGCTCACCGTTCATTGAAGTTGCATGCAATATATGCCATAGTGCGGGTGGACGATTAGATGGCAGAATAGTCAGCGACACAGATGTGGCCACATGTTCCCCTATTCCCGCAGCAACGCCGGGCTTTGGCTTGGGGAACGGTGAGGGAAAACGACGCACAACGACACTAAACTCATCTGGAGGTGTCAGTGACTCAGTGGCGGAGACACATACACCTTAGACGTACCCTAACAATGCTGTTTGACCCCTGCCGCAATCCTGCCCGCGACATTAGGCCTCGTCCATCCGCTGAAGTCTTCTTGAATAACCGTGGGAGTCACCTATGTGATGGACGGTGTCCCTCTGCTACGCTGGATCAGACTCGTAGTCAACGTGGCAGCAAAATGTAGTGGCAGACACGTTGGCATACACTCACCTGAGGGTCCGTAGGAAAGACAGCTGCCCCGGAAGAGATTCTTAGAGCGAAAGTTTTCAAGAGAAAGCCAGCGAAGAGAAAGAAGGTAGCAGGGCGGGCGTCGTGATCGTGGTGGATCATGGTCGGATGGGGCAGACCCTTGCATGCGTCGCCTGCCAGTCGCCAGTCTCTTTGGCGCCGCAAGCACCGCATAAGCGCTCAGGCCACATCTTGAGTCGAACTTACCAACTTACCGCCATTGTGTGATGCTCGAGCCTTAGAATAAGAGATAAAACCATGCGTAAAAGCATGGTAAATCGTGGACTCGTCAACATGACTGGAGCAGGAGCCTGGATCGGAGGCGCGAAGGAGGAGCTTCGTGGTTGGTAGCTGTCGGAGTTGTCGGCGTCAGGTGAGGGAGCGCTTCTGCATCTGCCGAAAATTGCCTTTTTCGGAATCAAAACCTTGCTTTTCTATAGAAGATTGTTACCGAAGCGTCTGCCAAAGCTGGCTGTCACCGCAGCGCTCCGGGAAAGGGCTGTAGATGGAAACAGCTGTGCCACAGTGCACCTGGTCTGAAGAATGTGGTCCGGTTCCGTGGGCCCGAAATCTAGCCTCCGCCAAGAACTTTCCTCAAGCCAATCGCCTCAGAGCGAGCACGGTTTAGGTTTCCGGTCCATCTGTCCCTGACGCCAGGACGATGGAGGCTATCCAATGTAAGTTCCTCCCCAGATGTTTCCTTGTTCGCTGGTCTGACCGGATCGAGTTTTTGCCGCATGTAGGAGGCCAATAATCTGGTTCATACGAGGAAGCGATGCCCCCATCAGGCTCTAAGTGCGTGTTAACGACAGCACCTGCCTATAAGCCTAAAAACTATTCTAGCTTGGCGGCAGGCGTATACATGTATGTGGCTACTATTCTGTTGTTGTTTGCAAGAACTGAGCCCTATTTAAACGTGCAGGATGGTGCAACGGCGGGCCATGAATGCGGAAATAGGTAAGGTTAAGCTCCGGTGCTTGAAGGTTGAGCAATGCGGAGCGACTGCAGAAGACTTCCTTAGATATCTCTCACCGGAAGCTCCATTAATGTATTCGCATTCCACGCACGTGTGCTCCAGGATGGGCAGTTAAGTTCATCTGACCGGGGGCATTAGCAGTGCCCATCCTGCTTCTCGCCCCAGCGATAGATTTCGTCTGTCTTCTCCGTGGACGCTCGCTGACGCAGCATCTCCATCCAGACTCCTATTCACCCCTCAACGATGCGCTAGTAAAGAATGTTGTTTGGGTTCAAGGGTGCTCTCGTGCGATATATGGTTTACGGTTCGCTGCACGAACCGTAGTAAGCCAACCCCACCATGCCCTCCGCCAGCTCTGCGGCTGAACAGCAGTAAGCCTTTTTCCATTCAGACTCTCCTCTTCCTGACATGCGTATAGCTTCCTCCAATTCGCCATACAGTGGTCTAGCATCGGTAGTTATCCTTGACATATTCTCCCCCTTCGAACGTGCTGATCGTCGTGTGCAGTCCTCCTCTACTACGATTATCTCTTAACCTTCCCAACCGAGATCAGATACATATGGCGGGACAAAATCAAGGTTTCGACAGTGCTCTATATCCTCTATCGTTATGCGTTACCGGCCAATGTACTCTACCTCCTTGCGATTTCCAACAAGCTAGGGCACCAGGTGCGACCTCTACGTCTCTGCTCCCCTTCTATATCTGATCGTTTATCCGCATTTCAGTGAGCTCAATTTATCCAAGAGAATCTCCGCCTCGGTCCTGATGAATCGTCTAGCTGCGACACGACATACAAGGCCATTGGAATTATTAGTGTGCTCGGGCGAGCGGCAGTAATCTGTATGTTCCTGCACTTTTTTTTTCGATCTTCTCTAACATAACGAAACTCGCTGCTCGGCCCTCGCCTAGTCACGTTCCTTATGCGTACATACGCCGTCTGGTCCAAAAGCATGGTCATCCTTGTGGGCCTCGGGGCCATCGGGCTCACCTGTGTCATCCTAGATTGCGTGAGTAATGCCTTCCTCAAATCTCATCCGAATTCCTGGCCTTATGGACGTATTTACAGCTGCATGTTCCGGGCCTTAGATGCCACGGTTCCTTGTCAAACCAACTGTGCGTCCCTACGTTTCTCTATCATCCTTGTTCGTTTACTGATCAGCTTCACTTATAGTGGTACGTCCCGTGGGTTTCTCCGCTACATCAAAATATTGACCTTGTGTGGAGAACAGAGAACACACTGCTGTCCATCTTAGTCTGTGTGTTCGAAGCAAGCGCAACCATTCTCACCTTCGTGCGGAGCATCCAGGCGCTGAGGTTTGGAGGCGGCTCAATTGCGCTCAAAAAGCACACGTTGGACTACCTCATCGTCGAGCAAGGTGTTCTCTACTTTGGGTGAGCCATTAATAATGATGCATACTCCCTTCGCTGAATAAGTATGATGCCTTTGGGGTGAAGGCTTGTCTCTGTGTTCACCGTCGGTGCGACCGTGCTGAACTTTGTGCGTTCCCTTCCAGCATAGTTTTCTCATTAAATAAATAAGCTGACGCCGCTCCCACTTTCGATCCGCAGAAAGCTGCTGTGTGTTTCGTCATGTCTCCTTTCCTCATCAGAAATATTCCCTAACCGTCATTCAAGGGCGGTTTCCCGCAGCGCTTGCTAAACGCGATAACTCTGCCGTACGTCTCATGAACCCGAACTCATAATTCTGTCGCTGCGCGGTACTCAGCTCACCCTCCATGCCCACACACAGTATCTCCGGTCTCCTCACCGCACGCTTCATACTCCGCATCCGCGCCTACAACCAGAACAAAAACCCATTGGGCGGTGGCAGCCACACGACCGGTACATCAAACAACTTCTCAAGCTTCAATGCAGCATCTCGGAACATCGTGGGCGGCGTACGCTCATCGCTCGCAGACGAATTTGGCGAAGACCCGTACGACATGGTGTTCCGCGTGTCGCAATCTCAGACCACTACCATGGGCCTCTCGCTGGAGTCCGATCAGGGTGAGGGTCCGAAGCACGACGATGGCGGCGGGGTCGTCGCAGAGCTTCTCGAGCAGATGCGGCGCGGGATGGAATGGGTGGATTATGGGGACGGGATTAACAGCGTGGAGGAGTCTCGGTTTGATGAGGAGAAACATCAGACGATGGCCATGGATGGGGACATTATAGCGCGAGAAGTAGACGAGCATGGTCGCGACGGTAGCCGCATGAGCGCAGAAGTGCAGCCGTGACGGTGCACGAGAGCGGGTCTGGGGAACACGGACAGTAAACGACTAGGTATATCGCAATCGTAGTTTCAGCGAAGTATGTGTAACTTACGAAGATGGCTATGGTATTCTATCAACGACTTAAAGAATATAAGAATATATTCAAGAAAGAAGGCGTGCATAGTTGACTAGAGCTCAAGTGCAAGCTCGGTCTGAAGTTTCCGGCGGTGCAGCAAGTCAAAAGCTGCATACTCGGGCGCTCAGCGACTCTGGCGCGCACCGTCATCGTGCGCGACGGCGGCGGCCATTGCTGTCGCCAACGTACACAACCTATACCATGCGCATTCCGATTCCCGGTCTCGCTTTCACTCTTGCGCCCCTCCCTGCTGCCTACTGTCTCCGCAAACGCTCCCTATCACCGTCTGTGGCCGCCGCCGCCTTCGCCGTTGCATACACAATGATGTCTGTCGGACGTTATATCCTCGGAGTCGCCCTGAGTGTGTTCTATCTTACAGGGTCGCGCGCGACGAAGGTTTGAAAAACACTCAAGCAGCAGTTTGAAGAGGGATACCAGGCTGCTGGACACAGGAACGCGGCCCAGGTGTTTCTGCAACTCCCTCTCGGCCGCAATCACCTCACTGCTGTGGAGCGCGCTGTACGACCCGCACTCGTGGGTGGCGAAGGGATTGAGGGCTTTGGATCGGGACATGGGGCTAGGGTAGCATAAGGTGCGGTTCGATGTCGAGGGGTGGTGTCCACTTACGCCGCCCCATGTGGCCTCATGGAGTCGGGTTCTTATATTCGTGACGCTTAGTTGAGTCGTTCTTCATATTCAAGCCACAGTCTTCCCTGCATCCTCTAAAAGCCCGCGAACAGGCATTTCGCATGCTGTCTGGGGGACACACTAGCGTCCGAGCTCGGTATCCTCTCGCGCTCCCCACCTATCCTGATCACGACCTTCAAACCTGTGCCTCCTGGGACGAACGGTGGGATGTCCACCACTGGAACACTTGCGCCTTTCGGTGGTGGGTGTGTTTACATTTGCTCAGATTGACGACTGACGTCGTATACCCCCTTTGCTATGTTGCTGAGGCGGTTTCAACTTCTGTACGAAGCTCAGTGACCACGTTCTTGGCGTACAGTTCGACTCGCTTCTTGGCGCTACGGTGCAGCGTACTCGCTTCGTGAACGCAACGAAGCGGATCTGAACGGTGGACGCTGGTGCGCTTGATCCACGAGTGGACGTGAAGGTGATCAGCGGGTTGTTTTGCTCACGAATACCAGGTCAGCGTTCATCCTGATGAAGCCCTGTTGCTGGCTAAGCGCATTTGAGACAGCTGAACCTGGTATCATCGATTGCTACTGCTCTTCTGCTGGGAGCCCTCGCATGAGCATTGCGATCGACGCGTGCTGGCGGCTCGCACTCTGCGTCAACTTCCGAGGATCCTTTGCTGTAATTCTTTCGATTATCCCAGCGAGTTTATCTATCCTAACTCATCTTGCAGGCTCAATCGTAATGTCAGAAAAATGTATTCTCTCGACTACTTTAATACAACATGTAGAGAGCCACGTTCCTTGGGGCTCTGCACATCAAATGGCTCGCCTGTAGTCCACTACCTTCAAAAGATATCCCCTGTAGACAACTGGCCCACCCACAACCGCTCGGAGTCGCTCAAGACAGAGCAGGTCACGGTCGTCCCGACGACTCTCAGCGATCAACTCATCTAACGTCGGCGCCTCATCGTCTATCTCCTCGCCGAACCCTTGGCTCTCGTACTCGTAGAATTCGAGGACATGCAAGCTTTGCGCCTTCATCGACGCTCGACGCTCGAATGCCAGCTGCATCGACGAACATCTCCGTTCGACGCGCGGCCCGACGTCCTGGTGCTGAAGGTACGTCGCAGCGTCGCATGCTCGTACGGTTTTCTTCGGTCCAATCTCTCGAGGTACCTCCCAACAGATGGTCACATAGCGCAAGGCCGGGCACAGCGGACATCCGGGCACATCGGCCCCTAACGCATCGACCACGGCGTTGGGAGTGGTGACCCCACACACAGTGAGGCAGGTTAGATGAGGAAAGGCGCGAAGCACCCCAGCCCAGTCTTCCGCAAAATCTGAGTCTCCGAACGCGCCGCGGAATGCGTCAGAGATGATCGTCAAACGCGTGACGTGTGCCGTCTGGAAGACGTCTTGGATTCCGAGATTCGCCAGCGTCTTGTCGCTTTGGAACCACTGTCCAAGGAAGCGTCGAGACCCACCCGCAAGACAACGGAAGGTCCAGTCTCGACTATGGAAGCTATCTTCTGGTCCATACAGGATGAAGGTGTCGAAGGGATGGTGTTGCACCAGATAAGCGGGTAAGATATCGGAAAGATGGTCTGGCCGACAGGGGGTGAGGCCGCTGCAGTCGACTGAGGCTGTTGAGGGAATGCATGGATCCAGGGCGGCGAGGGCTACGTGTGCGCAACGCTCAGGAACCTCCTCCCCAAATGAGAGGCGCTTGAGGTATGGAAGCTGTACTGCGCCCGACTGTCCGACGCCTAGGGGTGGCCACCAGCGCGAACGTTTGTAATACTCGAGATGTAAATATTCCAGCTTGCAGCATCGGCTCAGCGCTCGTAGGAGGGACCTTGGCTCTGACCATGCGGGGTGAGGCCATGGCACCTCCCCTTCTACAGAGTCCATGTCCTGGAATGAGTCCAGGTAGACTTTCTCCAGAGATCGCACTGCGATCAAGGGGAAGAAAATGGCGGGGTCAAGGCTGAGAATGCGGAGGCGAGGTAGACTATCATCCGGTACCAGAGGCAAACTTGCGAGCATGCGGGCGAGATCGGGTGGTTCCTTCTCGCTGGCGCGAACGCGGAGGTTTTCGAGAACTGGCATCCCCATACTCAGCACCTGGTACAGTTCGTGTAGATGGTAGAGTGTCGTTTTGACATGGAAGTCGACAACGTGGCTAAGGTAGGGAAATACCGCAGGCGGGAGAACACAGGCGGGAAGGGAGGGGTCTGCGACTAGTCCTGTCAGAGTTTGCTCTGCACACATTATAGCTGGGTGGTGCGCAGACCGGGCAAGTAGCATGTTTACAACCTCCTGCGATGGCTGAATATATCCGGCGATGGAATGCCCATCACGATAGGAATAGTAGCCGATCTTCCAGTAAGTTCGGCCATCGTGTTCATGGAATTGAAGGTTGGACACCGCCTGCGCCCAGAACGCGGGTGTGGACAGATACACTGTGCGCCATTTCCGGCAGACAGAGGTCAGATGGAATCCCTGTCGGTACTTGCTGTCGTGCATGAACCATGTCATGCCGAAGATCTTCATCAGAAGCTCAACGGGGAGGGAGTGAATGGGAGCCGCGGCGTTGTGGAGAGAGAGCATGTCGTACGAGAGGAGACGGTACTCTTCGTACTTGCGGAGAGCCCATGCTCGGACTTCGTCCTTGCTGAGCCCTTCGAGGCCCTCGCGATCCGCCGTTGGCATAGACGACGCGAAGTCGGGGAGGAGGAAGGGGCTCGGCGACTCCTGCTTCATTAGTATCCAGATTCCACTTGACAGTACCTGTTGTCGAGAACTGGCGGAGTTATAACACCGTACTTGGAGCAAGTCAAGTCTGGGATCGTACCTATGTGGAGGGCTGCGAGTTCGTGGTGTGGAAAAGGAATGCTATCAGATCCAGAATACGTGGCGAACCCGCGCGTGCCGAAGGCAGCCTCGTGATCTCCGCTTGGGTCGCCAACAAGCTTCCCACACGGAAGTTGGTGCAGACGCAAGGTCGAACCACTACTTGGTAAATTATACGACAGCAACAATATCGGGAGCAACGTGTAGAGTTCATAAATGTAACGAACAAAGACCGACTGAATCCCACCTGTCCATTACGTGCGACCTCGTAAATTATTCGAAACACAACGCGCAGATATAATCGAAGGCACCGAGTTCCTGTTCAAGACACCGAGGGAAGAAACACGCTTGAGGCTCAGATCAAGCACGTTTGGCCCCGACGTGAATGGCGATCGCCCCACGGCCAGGAACAGTTGCGGAGAAAGACCCTCCGGATACCGTAAATCTGCGATACTTGGTGAGCCCTCAATATGCCTCATATGCAAAACTACCTACGTTGAACCAGTGCACTGCCCGTTCGACAACGAGCCGCCGACAACGTCGCAGTACGACCCATCCGGGAGCGTCGTCGAGAATGTGGTCGACCACTCTGAATCCTCGTTGTTGATCGCGACAAATCCGAGAGAACCTGCATTCCCATCCCAGCCAGTCATTCTCAGTCAGTGTCCACCCTCTGCGGGTCGCAGATCAAGTAGCACGTACCACGGCCGAACGCGATCCGCTGGCCCTCCGGAGCGGCCCAGCTCGTCATTCCGGCGCTGCCGACGGCATTGCGGAAGCCGACCATCCCCGCGATTGCCTGCCAGCGGTGCTGGCAGAGCCACCCGTTCGCGCCGCCACTGCCCGAACATGTACCCGCACCTCCATTTGGCGCGCCAGCATTTGTGTTGGACATGGAGAAGCTGTAGCCAGAGAGGATCGTGGGCGTGCCGTATGGGTGTGCAAGAGCAAAAATGTTCGCTAGGGTGTAGGTGTTGGATGGAGAGTTGCTGTTCAGGTTGCCAGAGTTCTGCAGATGCGATCCGAGTTAGGTGTGGTCAGGGAGAGAGGCCTGGGGCACATACACGTTCAGTGTCGTGGTTGGCGACAAAAACGTTAGCCTGACCGCTAGGCACCCATCCTATGCGTCATGGTCAAAACCAACCTTCTAGTGAGAACTGGTAATATGCAAGCGCCATACCTCTGTTGTCGAGGTTCTGGAGATCGGAGAGCTGGCTGGCATGGGTAAAAGCATCCCTCAAAGCGTCTGTGAAACGGAACCTGGCGGATCATGAGTCAGTATCAGGCGAATCTGTACCGTGAATGCCACTTACTCTTGAACGTCACCAGTCTGGGTATATTCGTTCGGCGTAACAGGTTGGCCAGCACCAAACACAACCTCCTGTGTGATATACAGGTTCTTGTCATTCTTGTTGAGGCGCGACAGGATGTTCGAGACATCGCCGACAGCCATGTCTGCAAGATCAATCAATCAACGGTGCCGTGAACAATACGAGAGATCGAGACAGACGCTTCGCGGCATCCAGGCGGAGGCCGTCGACATCAAGGCTGAGCAGGTCGTTTCCATACTCTGCTAGCCGACTGCGAACATACTCTGTCTCTGTGGCGAGGCTGTGATTTATCTCGTGAACGATCTGCACATCATCTAATGGACAGCGGGACACTTACTCAGCCAAGCCAGCGAGCTCGCACGTCTGAACCTCGGTCGCGTTGTCCCAGTTGTTGATTCCATGCCGACATGAATGGAAGTCCTGATTCTGGTATATTCCGGGGTAATTGTACTTCGTAAACGAGGAGCCGGCGTAGCCGGTGCCTGAGTCAAGGGCGGACATGTGGTTCCAGATGGTATCTGTACGGAGGTGGTAATCGCTCGAAGTCGGCCATCGTAGTTGTGACATCGTGCACAAAGAATCATCGACTTACCGACGATGACACCCACCCCCGCAGTGTGGCACGTCTTGACCATGTTCGAGAATTGATCGCGGTTCCCGTGCTTGGATGTGAGTTGGTACGAGACAGCCTGGTAGTCGGTCCACCAGGAGTCGCCCTGGATATGTTCCTGCGGCGGGTTTACTGTGGCGCAACGAGTTCCGAGGCTTGTCAGTCGTTGGGCGCGGTATTGACGTGTCGAGGTGGACGTACCCTGGACGAATCCATATCCAGCAGGACCGATAAAGTTCGTGCACTCCGCCGCGACGCTATCCCAACTCCACTCAAACATCTCGATGATGACGGACTTGTCGGTGGCGGGGGCGCGTCTTCCAAACGCACGGGCTTTGAGCGGGCGATGGCCCTCGACAGCAGGAGAGAGAGCTGCAGCTGCAGCTACGAAAAAAGTAAGCTTAGACCAGGAAGGCATTGGTAAGGAGCGTCGTGGAAGAGGATGTCGGGGCCAAGAGAACGAATGAAAGTAGAGGGATCGTCCGAGGTCGAGCGCACAGAGTTTAAGAACAGCACGCGCGCCTGGTCAAGCGGGGTCTCGGCTGTCAATTAGGTCGGGAAGAAGCTCAAGAATGCAAGCCGTACGGGGTGCTGAGGCCGTCAGCGGTCGAGAACATCCTGGATATTTTTGGTTGCCTGGGGTGAGGAGATCGCTGGATTTCCAAACTGTCGAGCATCGGTCGTGTAACAGAGCTAGAAGTCGGAGACGATCTCTCGAGTGCTGAAGCGGTGCGGAAAGAAGGCATGCGCATGAGGAATCAGGATGGAGCATGGGTGCCGAAATCAATCATGACGCACTGAACGGTGGAGTCCAATGTGGCAGTGTCACGCAACAAAGTGCTGCAGTCCGAGATTGCCACGTGGGTGGAGGCTCGATGGTACTCACATATTATGTAGGTCCCCAGCGTACCTGCCACTGCCAGGAACTCAGGCCGATATGTGAAAGAATGCAATTCTGCTCATGTACAAGTGCAGTGTTGTGTTCCATTGAAGAACCAGCTACACTAGTATCAGGCCCGATCACCTACATACCCAAAGCATCACGCAACTTAAGCAGCGACCTCGCCCCCCTCTATCACACCCCAACAGCCCGCGCAAGCTTTGCAAAATCTGGCGTGCCCAGCCCAGTGACAGGGTCCCACCCCTGCCTCGCCGAAAACCCGTTCGTCCCACAGCCGGGATTCGAGCCATTGACGACGTCGTTGAGCGCCGCCTGGCCCTCGCTCGAGTACAGAAACGGATTAAGGAACCCGAGCGGGCTTTTCCCCTTAGCGAGGAGGCGGTCGTTGAGGAGCGCGACGACAGATGCGAACACGGGGGTCGACGCGGACGTGCCGTCGAGCAGGTGCTCCCTGCCCGCGATGACGACATGATATCCGATGCCCTGCGCGGCGACATCCGGGTACGCGCGGCCGGAGGCGTTATACAAGCCTTGATTCATGCTGCCGAGTGCGGTGACGTAGCGGCGCGCAACGGAGGACTGGTAGGCGGGTGTGCCGAATATGTTCGAGAAACCCCCACCAGAGAGCGATGCAGCCGCTTCTGGGAAGCCGTGGGATGCGCCGACAGAGGTGATGAAGGGGCAGGTCGAAGGGAAGGTGGGAATAAACTTGGTACAGGTCGGTGTGCCGCGAGCCGGAGACGCCGCCATCGCCTGAGGAGAAGAGGAGGGATACGCCGCGTGCGCCCAGTTGTGCATATTTGTTGCACAGATTCCTGCGGGCAGGAGTGAGAACGCTGATAGGAACATGATACTGAGGCATACGTACTGTGCGACTTTCTGTGAGAGGCCGGGCTCGTTAAAGCTGTAGGACGTGGTCAGGACAGTGGGAGGGTGGTCCTGACTGAGTAGCAAGTCCGCAAGGTCAAGCCAGCTGTCGATGTACTTGCCCCCCACGGAGATAAACTCGGTGGGGACGCCAGTGGCAATACCGATTGTGTATTGAGTATCAAGGTTAGATTCAGCGCCAGCCTGGCTGGCGTTCTGAGGGTTTGAGCCGCCATCGAGAGTCCGGAGGATGAACGTAGTGTTTGCCGGTACGTCGGGCCGGTAGTCTTGCAGGAAGGTCTGTCCAGAGGTAAATTCAGGTTGAGTACGACGATTTACAGTTATGTTCAAAAAGTATGTACCTGAAGATCAGCCTGGTTGGCGTACTGTCCAATGAAACCAGCTACCGCAAGGTGATTCGACGGTTGAGTCGCAGGAGCCACCGGGATGTTATAGATTGCCTGCAGGCAGGCAGGAGTGATACTCTTCGAACATGCAGAGGGGATGGGCTGGTTGCTGGCGTTCTGAACGCTCGGCGTAATCTGGTCCGGGGTGCGGAAAAATGGGAGGTGGCCCACTGGCTCAGGAAACGTAACCGTGGGATGGACAAAGTCCAAGTGGCCCTGAAGCTCCGCGGGAATGGAGTACGAGAGGGTCCGAATGGTCTCCATTCCGGTGTCGGTGTGTTTGAAGACGGAGAAATCTGCGTCAAAGAGCTCATTCGCCTTGCTGACGGGCACTTCTAACGAGAACCCGTCGCCGATCGCGGAGGTCGGCGTGGCGGTAATCCCGTTCTCCTTCAACCAGCCATTGACAGCATCAACACTGTCCTGCGCAGGAGCGACGAGCTGCTGCACCTGTAGGCAGCGCAAACAAGCTAGAGCAACGTTTCGACTGAGATGAACAGCAAGGGCAGCGTACCTCAGACTTCGAAAGGTGCTTGCCATAGTTCGGACTCGACGGAGTGCTGACGTCGTAGAGCTTGCGCTCAAGCTCGGCGGTGTATTGCTCGGGGTGAGGGCGAGACGCAACTTGAGGGACTGATTGAGGTCCACAGAGCCGATCAGAGAGTAACCGGACGGGGGTCCTTCAAGGGCCTCGTGAAGCTTGAGGTTGCGAGTGGCGGGCTTGCCTAAGACAAAGGTGACGAGGGAGGCAAACAGCAAGCCGGAGGCAACCATTGCGAGCTGATGACGGCTCGACTATCAGATAGTAAGGCGGGGAGACCTTGAGTGCTCCACACAGTCCTGTGAAGGTTTTATATGTTGCCAAGTAGTGCGGCATACACTGCGAAGTAAGGAAGAGCGCCGACGGACAGGGTGGCAGTGGAAAGTAGTCGACATGATTCGGTGCTATGTGCATAGTGCGTTCCCATTCAGATCTTCTTCAAGGGGCTGTGCGACGGTGCTTCAGTTGCAGGGAACATGCTTGGCCACTGGTTAATCATCGCAGTGGTTCGGTATAGAAGTGCGGCTGAGGAAGATGAACTCCGTTGAGTTGGTAAGTTCAAATGTCTTGATGTTCGAGCTCACCTCGAAGGGACGATAGCGTTCCGTGCTCCAGACCCAACATCCCATTGGCACTGTACCCTCCATTTGAGATGTATTTGGATAGAAAAGATGGACCACGAGAACATAAATGTTCATGGAAGGGGAAATCTGAGAGTCTGTGGCAACGGTGTTCGGATGCTGACATCGAACAGCGTGAGTCGGACTCACATTTGTAAGCTCATATATCGCGCCCTTGCGAAGCAAGCGGACACAGGAGAGTCACTGCAAGAAAAGAGCTAAATGTGTAAGCCGAAGTCGGTCGCCACAATGGGGCCCGGCCACGACGACCTCGAAGTCGAGAGAGCCTTTTCGGCTAAGCGGCCACAATTACTCTCGAAATACGAGTCTTCATTCAGCCTTGGGACGATATCAAAGTGTTAAGTTGACTCTCCCGCCGCTGGATTCTGTTCAGCTTACAACATTGCAGTCCTGCCCATCGCGGGGCCAGGCGCGTCGGAACACTAAGGGATGACACAACTCGTCTTCCGCCGCAACTAAAACAGAAGCGACCTTGCAGATACTCGGATTCAACAGACAAAGAGGGATGGCTTCATACAATCGTTAAAAGTCTGGGCTCCACTCACAATCTAGCCATGGAACGATACAGATCACTCGGCGGGAGGAGGAGGTTCCCATTGAACTTGAAGCGACGACTGCTGGGTGCGATCTATCCAACGGACCGAGATGCATCGCAAGGATAGTTGCATGTCTTAGAAAAGATTATGGTCACTTTTCAGGCGCAATCGAGACAATATAAAGCATACTCTTGTGAGTTTCAGGGTGTTCTTGAATGCGACTGGGACGTGGCAGCTCAAGAAATGCTGACCAGTCCGCAACTAATGCAAAGTTCAATGAAGATGGAGCGGCGCTTAGTAAAGTAATTTCGGAGTTATAATAAACAGTGAAAGTGTCATATTATTCCGTCTCCGCTTACGTGCTCTCGTCTCCGCCAGCCTGGGCGCTCAATCATGCTGGATTGAACCGTGACGGAGCCTTGACCTTGGTCAACTTGACGACAATGTTATGTGAGTACATCCAGCAACTATCGGTCATAATCTGGCATATCGTGTATTTGGATGGGAATTTCAAGATGACAGCATTATTGTTAACCACAGGCCAGTGTCACTGACCACGATCCATCGTATGCGCAGGCTCCACACGCATTACTCGTTCGGGTCAGAACTGGACGAATCTGTTCCACGATAAACTACAGGTATGTAGTTCTTCTCAGATGTGCGCTGGACTGGACTGGCTGATGTTATACTGTCCTTTCGTTAAGCTTGGCAGCCAGCCGTGTGCAACTCACAGCCAGTGAGCATCACCACTTTTGGGCCTGAGACCCTCTCGCCGACGGAATACATGGGTCGAACGTGCTTGTACTAAACGTTCGAGATACCTAGCGCTGGTGGGGAGCTCTCCTTAGGCAGGCGTAGCTGTCCGGTTGCTTGGGCTTCTCTCGCCCAGCAGCGCTGTAGGTCCGGGAATTGTAAGACGTAACAGACCGTACGGAAGCCAAATGACTCATTAACTCCAACAGTCCACTATGAAGTGAGCATCGACGATCCTCTTGCGCGCCGCCTTGAACCGCAGTGGATGTTCCTCGCGAGACGCTATCATGAATGGGTTGCTTGCAGCGCATTCTGCTTCCTCCCGGATCGGAGGACGAATGCGAAGTTGGGATCCAGTACGTGTGGTGCAAGAATTGGTATAGGAAGATGTCCGTTCGGATGCCACATGTTATCTGCCGAGCGTGAGGAGTCGAGGAAGGTGGGGAAGGAGGTGGGGATTGTGAGATTCGGACTACTGCGCGGCGCGCACCATTCCGTGAGTCTTACACTGGTCTGCATATGTTTCAGAGAGCATCAATTTCTGTCACAAGCTCATTGTAACATTATTCCGTACTGTCGTACTCGGAGACGATAGCGAGATCATCTAAAGCTGTACGTATCCGAGTCTAAACGTATGTCACGAAATCAAATGGGTTGCATCTACGAACCTGCTGGCACACATGCATTACTATTACGCCACTGTATTGGGGACACCAGAACCCGTTATGAACGTCCGTTGAAGGCATGAAACGTTGAGCAGATGGTCTTCACCTTTGAGTCGAGGCTGCTGTCCGGCGTCAGCCGATGGTACGGCTCAGCGCTCTACCTTACATACTCAATTTTATGCCAAGACCTTGGAGTTTAGAACCTTCGTATCTAAGCGGCTTTCGCCTCCTTCTGAATCTCTGCCATTATCCCTTCCGTTCGCGCCTGCACCTCAGAGCACACAGAGAGCTCCATCCTGCACGATCGGCCCCGTCATGTCTCTTCTTGTGGTGGCTATCGCCGTCGGTTCGCTCATCTACGCGACTTGGCGCTGGTTCCACCAGTATCTGATTAGATCGCACCTGGACGACCTCCCTGGTCCTCCTCGCACCTCCTTTCTCTTCGGTTCGTGACTCCCGGTCCACTACGACATTTGAGCAGGAACTTCACGAACACCTCGCAGGCAACTTCCCAGAGCTTTCTCAACGGCAAACATGGAAGCTGTGGGACAACCTCGCCGAGGAACATGGCCCAGTGTCGAAACTGCATGGGATGTTCGGGGTGAGTTCACAGCTTTTCGCGTCATACGGTGTCGAGTATGACATATGTGGTACATGTACAGGCACGCATAGTGCTCCTCCACGACCCAAAAGCCCTGTACCACATATTCATCAAGGACCAGGAGTTCTGGCCGAAGGGCCTCAATCCGTCCAAGTACGTCTCGTCGCCTCTCGCTCATGTGCGCCCAGCCTGCATTGTACCCCACTCAGTCGCACACAGCGACTTCTCCGTGCTCCTCGGGCCCGGAGTCCTCTCCAGCAAAGGTGAACAGCATCGGCGCCAGCGCAAGCTCCTCAACCCAGTCTTCTCTGCGGCACACCTGCGCAACATGACGCACATCTTCTATGGGATCGCGCACAAGCTCCGCCAGGCGATAGCTTCGCGCCTCCCTGCGGACGGAACGAGTGGGGATGTCCTGGACGTGAACGGGTGGATGGCGCGCACGACGCTAGAGATGCTGGGGCAGGCCGGGCTGGGGTACTCGTTCGACGACTTCGAGGGAGACGCGACGGACGCCTTCGGCGAGTCGCTGAAGATGTTCTTGTGCGTCGTATTCCTTTCTCTCTACCAGGCCTTGTGGAATGGCGCACTTAAGGAGCGGATGAAGCCCGGAATCGAGTCTTGCGTTCATTGTGAGCTTCACGGTCCAGGCGCTCTCGTACGTTCTCCCCGACTGGATCATTCGGCGGATCCTCCGCGCGACTCCGACCAAGCAGGTCCAGAAGATCATGGATATATCAGATGTCATCGTGAACCGCTCGAAGGATATCATAGCGGAGAAGCGGGAGATGCTATTCAAGGGCGACGTCGCGATGGCGCATCAGGTCGGCGAGGGCAAAGACCTTATGAGCATCTGTCGTGAGTACCTTGCCTTTTCGACCGTCGGCGGTATGTGACTTGACACTATGTTAAGTAAGAGCAAACCTGGCAGCTACGGAGAAGGAAAAGCTGTCAGACGAAGAACTCCTCGCCCAAATGTCGTGAGTCCCCAGAGTCCCTCTCCCCCCATCGTCGCGTATGCATCTATCTATATTCAAGTTTGACTCTTCGTCAGCACATTCATCCTCGCCGGAATGGACACCAGCTCGAACGCGTTATCCCGGACCCTGCACCTCCTCTCCCAGCACCCCTCCGTTCAGAGCAAACTGCGCGCCGAGATCGTCGAAGCCCGCGGCGGACCGGGCGGCGACTCCGACATCCCCTTCGATGACGTGATGAAGCTCCCCTACCTGGACGCGGTGTGTCGCGAGACGCTGCGCCTGCACGCGCCAGTCCAGGTCTCGGGCCGCACGTGAGCTCGGTTTTGCTGTCCTAGTGCCGTTGTGCTCAGAAGAGGCTGATATGCTAAACTGCAAGTGCCTCGAGGGACGTCATGCTCCCGCTTTCCGCACCTGTGAAAACGAAAGATGGCTCGAAGATCAGCGAGTTGTTTATACCGAGGGCCACAACGGTCATCACGAACCTCCAGGCGAGCAACCGGAACAAGGTACTCTGGGGAAAGGACGCAGACGAGTGGAGGCCAGAGCGATGGTTGAATCCTCTGCCCAAGGCTCTTGAGGAGGCACGCATCCCCGGAGTTTACTCAAACTTGTATGTTCCCGTTGGTACCACGTCGAAGAGGCACCGGACTGATCCACGGACAGGATGACGTTCACTGGGGGAGCACGTTCATGCATGTGAGCGCGCCTGCTGTCTTCATTGCTGGAGGCTCCAGCTTATTCGACCGACAGCGGATTCAAATTCTCTCAGTTAGAGATGAGTAAGTGGCAAGTTATGATCTCTGTCCTTATGCGGTAATTTGACTGCTATGCATCCACATCGACAGAGATTATCCTGTTCACCCTGATACCCGCATTCTCGTTCTCGCTTACCGACAAGCCGATCGCCTGGAACACGTCAACGGTCAACTACCCCACCATGGGCGAGGAAAGCACGAAGCCGGAGATGCTGCTGCGGGTGTCTGCTTTGCACTAACCAGGTGTGGGTGCTGGAGAAAGCTCGGAGGCACGGGCAGGTGTTTGGCCCCGTGGGTCCATGGTGTACAGTACTGCGCTTCTCGTCCAGTGAGGGCTTGACAGGACTTGACCTTGGGATGCTTCGTCGGTCCCACGCCGGAACTCCTTTCCCATCGACGATAGCTCAATCACTGTCCAATTTTCGATGTGGCCACCGGAAGTCCATAGTCGGCGCTCCTACATCTGTCCGTAGTTAGAAAATAGCCTGCTCAGGCCTTTACTAGGGCGTATGGGTCATGCTCGAACCCCGGTTTCCCCGGTTGAACTGTCAGACATCGACGACATGCTTTCTCCGAACAGTCACTACGTACATAGACATGCTACTCGGCGAAACATCGTCCGTCGTGTTGACGTCGATAGGCACATGTTCAATAAACGCCCTTACCGTGTCCGCGCGGCACGAAACCCAGCTCGTGATGGCACTCGCAAGACGCCATGAATTCGACGGCACACGTCCATCACCGTCACAGCCAACCAAAGGGGATGTCATATGCCACGTCCACTACACATATCTACACACATATGTATGCCATCACGGTGGCCGTAGACGAGTTCACATCGCCGGAGACATGCACATCACATGCGCACACGCATGGAAGGTTGGAGCGCATGGGGCAGGTCGAGGTTTGCGACGCTGCCTGTCCAGGCCGATAAGAGAGGCGCGCTGAATTGGGTGTCGGGCTGCGATCGATGCGAAGTTGGATCCTGGGGCTTGGATGGAGAGACGCGGTGCTGGGATGACCAGATTACAGATGCGATTGCGGATGCTGGGGCTGCGCACTGGGCGCTAAGTACCGAGTGGCGGCAGGGCACCGACGATCGAGAGGTGGAACAGAACGTATGGGACAAGGAGGGACGGGAGGTCGGTAGGGATACAGGTATATACTTTCTGTTGTAGTATGTTGTTGTCGCACTTTGTACGAGCTCGCCTGGGGTAAAGGGGGATGAAACCGGGTCCGAGGTCGAGTTGTGTGGGTGGGTGCTATAGACGATCGCCTTGCGCTCAGGTGGCGGTGGCGAGAGAGGTGATAGTAGTAGAGACAGGGAAGGTGGGTGTTATGCTGATATGCGGGTATGTTGTGTTCCATATTCTGTACGAGAGATCCGCGAGACCGTACTCCGGGGGACCGAACCGAACCAAGATGGGGAGAAACCGATAAGAGACAAGAAAGGAGACGGTAGATGGCGAGGATGCGATTAGAGATTAACGATTATGCAATTTATTGATTGCTCGTCATCTGTGGAAGAGATAGACGTTCGTCATATCGGTCAGTCGCGCCCGGATACAAATGACGGATGTCGACGCTGGTGCCGACGGAATCGAAATGGTACTCACACTCGTGAAGGCGGCGGTCAGAAACCCAGCACGCCAGGTCGTGAAGGAGGAAAAGAAAAAGGTATCCAGGTCCATGGATACGATCAAGTATGAACAAAGAAAAGACGCTCGAAAGGTCATTGTCCAGATGACTGAGCAAAAGTCGCGAAGGAAGCGGAAGGTGAGATTGTCGGAGACGGGGGTTGGGACATGGCCGACTTCGACAACGGCGAGCGCGAAACGGGCTGTGGTCGGGGCCCATCGCCGAGAGCGCGTCTCTTTGGACGTGTTGCGGCGCGTTCGCGATGACGCATGATGAGGGTAGCGACGAGCTGCGGGCCGGGAAGGACGCCGCCCTGCGCCGACGAGGCGATGTCCTGGACGCGTTCGAAGCTGAAAGGCGGCGCAGACACGGCTTGTGTACGGCGCGCCGCGCGTTCGGCAGCCTCGCGGGCGGCGTTCCTGGATGGAGTCGAGGGCGAAGGTGACGGTGACGGTAGGTGGTGCCCTTGACGCACGAGCCGTGGTTGGAGGGGCGGAGACAGGAGAGGGAGGAGGGTTATCGAGCGGAACGGGCTTGTATCCCATATCGACCAAGGTGTGCCAGATGCGCTCGACGAGCAGAGCGTCTTGCGCCGCATATTCGTCTGAGCCGCGAGGTGGGGCAGTGTCGCCGTTCTCGATGCTCGTTCGCACACGGAGCGCGATGCTGCTGTGCATCGATGCGAGGAACTGGGCATCGGCGACGACACGTCTCGCCTTGCGGACTATCCTACCCGATGGGTTGCCGGCACTCATGCTTTCGCGGCGTGTGGCTGGTCGCCGCTTCGCGGGCGGCTCGGGCAGCGCATCGGGCATGTCGACGTCCTCGGTCGGGAACGGCTGGGGAGACTGCGTGGCGGGCTGTGCGGGAGGGACGACAGCGTCGCTATGGAAGTAGGATGCGGCGAGGCAGGACTTGGAACGACGACGGAGAATGTCGATGTGAGAAATGCGACGGTGGAAGGGGGTGGCATTACCCTGTGTCCTCGAAGGCGTTTCGAGAGCTGCTGCGTGGACGGGCTCGTCTCCTCCATCTCGCGAATCGTATCCGTCATCGCTGTGTGCCCTTTTCCGGGATGGACAGGGGATGGGCGAGGAGGGGAAGGCTACGGAGCTCGCAGTGGGAGACACAACGTCGTGGAGGGCAGGGATGGAAGGCTTCGCCTCGGAGGACGTGCTGAGGGCAGTACTTGCGCGCGCAGCATTCGCGTTGGTGACCGAGACGGTGGGGGAGGCCTTCTTAATCACTGGAAGCTTGAAATGGACCTTGAGGGAGCGGGTCGTCAAGGAGTTCGTCCTCGACGAGAGGGACTTCGAGGAGGCATTCGGGGAGGAGGAGAAGAGCTGCATGATGGCTGGCAGGTGTTGGGGGGCGTGTAGAACGACGACCAGCGCAGCTCGGGGGGAGGCGAGAGGACAAAGAAGAAAGGGAGCGGAGGTCTAGCGAGTGCTAAATATCGGGAAAGGCGTCGATCACATCCAACTTGAAACTGTGAAGGAGGAAAGGTGTAGCCGCCGGTTGCCCTTCTGGGATCACGGCCCCCTCGGCTGTCCCCGCATTCCATCATCCTGCTAGCCGACGCCTTTGTAGTCATTAATGTTCCCCACAACGGCCTTGTTTCTCTGCTTCCAAAAACACAAGTCATCCTCAAACCCCAGCAACGTCGTTCACTGCGTCTTCTCCCGCCCCAAGCACGAATGTTACAATCGTCCTGTCAGTTTGGTCGGGTTTGTTCAACCCCGCTCGGGAACGTTCTCAGCGCCGAGCTCGGTCAGCCTCGAACGCGGCCAACGCACGCACGACATGCTTCGTGTCCCGGAAGCGTACGAGCGCGATGTTCCTGGCCGCCCTCGCCTCCGCCAGGTCCTGTGACGCATCCACGCTCCCCAGACAGCCCTCCGCCACCGCGTGTATCGTCTCCCGTACGGCATGCATCAACCTCGCGCCCGCCGACAGGTCATGCAGGACGAGTGCATTCTATGCTGGATCGCTAGAGAAGTAGATCTCCTACGCCGAGGCGACCCGAACCCTCGGGTATTGTCCTGTGGCTGGAAGGGATGTACGTTACTTCGAGGGGTTCTTCCGGGATCTGTCGATGCATGACAGTTAGTACTTGGGGGAAAGCTTTCCAAGTCAGTGTGTTTCTCGTAACATACCTGCAACGTGGAACACGCTTGGTGCTGCGCACCATTCGGTCCTCCTCCGAGCGTGCGTATACTTAGCGTTGGGATATCCGCCCCCATACTTACGCGTCGCCTCAGCGTCTGGTTTCGCTTGCAGGAATGTGTTGATGCACGCCACATCGTGAGCTGCCACGTATGAGCATGACTGACATGTTCCGGTACATTCTCTTGGGGTACTGGGGCGCGGAAGACACCCTCCCCGGAGCTCGGGATTCGGGAAAGAAGACATTGAAGCCCGCCATACCGATTCAGTACCAAAGCGGACGGGGCCCCAGGGAGGCCATATCCGAGTCTGGAGCGTCTTTTTGGGGAAGATCCCGGGGCGGATGCTCTCATTAATTCTCATTGTTAGATTTGCGGGCCTCCGCCATTTAGACGCAACGTCCCAAATAGAAGTTCAAGACATACGAACGTCGTGGATAACCCCTGTAAGCTACAGTACGGCTTCGCTGTGCATCTCGGTCTCAAGCGTCCGTTCGCGTCCGAACCGGAGGAAGTTACGTTCAATTCGAGGAGATTCACGGTCGCGGACAGGCTTACGTCAGCTGGTGGGGCGCCCGTGACGGAGTGACGGCCGCGCGCGCGAGGGGCGCGCCAGGACGAGGTCAGGGCGCGGGGGGAACGCCATTCGCGAAGGCCTCCGAGGGCCGCACATCCCTTGAAAAAATTTGAACAAATAGTGAAATATATGAGAGCTTACGAAGCACATGTTAGGGCCGAGGTGAGGATGGATTGGTTCATGCTGAAGGATGGCAAAGGTATCTCAGGGCAAGCTGGAGGCTGCCAAGTGTGTGAAAAGTGATTGAAAAGACAAAATATGAGCTAAAAGAATTTGGAAACCATTCGCAACAAATATTATTCACAGAGAGGCAGTCGCGCTGCGCGGAGAACCCATCGCGACAGGCAACCGAGGAGGCAGACCCTCGCGCGCAGGAGGAGCGGCCAGGACTGGCGGCGCGGGGCGCCAATTCACAGTCTCGCTTGTGGACTGTGAATCTTCCGGTAGGGAAGGGTCTGCAGCGGGGCGCGTTTTGGCGGGGGCGCCAGAGAACCCCCCGCCAAAACGTACGACGCCAGCCCGGGGGTCCAGCAGATTTACAGTCTCGTTAGCCGAGACTGTAAACCGGACCTGACCGGCGAATTCCCTCGCGTGCGCCCTCGCGCGGCACCTGTCTCAGACGCCCACGCCCGCTCCCTCGCGCGACCTCCCGTCACCCTGGTCACACCCAGCCAGGAGACTGTAAACCGCCCCGCCAACAGACTGTAAACCGGCGCCTAAAGACCGTGAATATCCCGGAAGAAGAAGAGAAGTTCGAGATTGAGGGGAAGTTGACCCGGACTTATCGGTTATCTTCTGGAGCATTGATAGGCCGGACGTCTAACACCATTGCAGCACGACAGATCCAGAGAATTGACCCCCTTCCCCCTGGAATAGCAACTCGGACGGTCTCCGCCCCTTGCAAATGCACCACATCGATACGCAGAAATATGCAGGATGCAATAAACATCCTACTTGCGAGGATAAAAAATGGATGCTGCGTTACAACGAAACACGCTGCAGCGGCATCTCTATGGCACTCAAACATACATTCGGTCGGGCATAGATTGGCGAGCGAACGGCCCACCGCAACATCATCACCTAACGCAGCAGGCACGGAGCGAGTACCAGGGCGCTCGCGACGATTGAGAGAACAGATCGCGCGGCCGACCGGTGCATTGCCAAGAGCTCCTCCATTCCCTGCATTTTCCGTGAGCATGAGATTCACCACGCTCAGCCAGCACACCTTTCCCGCGGCATCAATGTAGGGTTGCCCTCGCGCACTCAGAAAAGAAAGACAGACAATTGGTGGACAACTCACCTCGAGGACAAAGGTCGAGCATCTCGTAGTGGAGTAGCCGAGCGCGTCTTCCCAAACCAGATCAGCCCGCGTCCAGACAGCCCCCGTGCGACTCCGATTGCGTACGCGGCACGAGGTGGTGCAGAGATCCGCCTGGGGGGCGAGCGTGACAGTCAGGCTGATCTTGAGCCCAAGGCTATGTCACCACGCTGGGTTCAGACTTGTGAGGTTTTGCTCGACTGCTTCGAGGAGCTGCCAGTACAAAGCCAGCCATGAGATCTCGGTGGCAGTATCCGGGTGTACATCTGGGGAAGAGCGCAGGAGCAGGACGAGAGTGTGTCCCAAGCGCTGACGAGGAGGTGGAGGCTGGCGAAGGACAGGCTGGTACGGTGGGAGAGGAGCGCTCCACGGGCACGACATCAGTAAAATAGTTCCCAGCCCATAGTTATTAATGACGTAGCTATAGACCATTGTAGTCTCGGGAGCACACTGTAGTATAGATATTTGCACTAGTAGCCACTGTAGCGCTCTGTAGCAGCCTTGTATACAGTGTTGTACACTGTTGTTGGCTGTTGAATATATCAAATCTTTGTAGACCCGTAGAGCGAGTACCAATAACAATGTAGCCAATATAGTGCTAAGTAAAAACACCCTCCCGAAGCCTTATATTTTACATATGTTTAATCTTATGTTGTGTACTTGACTTTTCTTATATCTTGGTTAATCAAAGACTAGATCTCATTATAACACTAAGTACACTTCATACAAAGACCATGAGGAAGAATATACTATGTTTGAATCCAATGGACAGAGAAGTGAGCTTTGGAGCCATTGAGGTGCTTGAATGAAGTGCTTCGAGAAGCTAAGTCCGAGCTAGGGCTTAGGGGCTATAAGAAATAAATTATGTGCTAATAACAAGTCAACCTGGTGCAGTGGGCTTCAGCGCTGCACTCCAAGTTGAGGGTTGCAGGTTCGAATCCTGGTCAGTGCGCTGTTGATTAATCAAATATTCAGTAAGTTGGCCGGTTGGTAGTTGGAGCTTGTAGAAGTTACTTTTGTGAAGTAAATGGGCTGTTCTACTGTTTATTAGGCTGGCTATCCCCATTATGGTGCGCTACGGTGTGCTACAGTGTGGTACAGAGTGGAGGCCTGGTGCTACAGTTCACTACATAAAGGGGGGCTTGCAACCTAGCAATACTGACTATATAGACTACATAGTGCTACAGTTGCAAGGAGATTTTTACTGATGGAAGGATGCCGGGAGAGGCGCGATGGTGAGAGGGACGGGTACAGCAATTGAAGTTGAAGTGTCAAGTGCCTGATAGAAGCCTGGTGAGTGTTTTGATGTTAGTACAGGAATGTTGCAGAACAAACCACTGCCCCCGTAATGCGTATAGAAAAGCAGCTGCCGTGGGCTGCCGCACGTCGAAGTTTGAAAACAACTTGAAATTAACAACTGTTCTGCAGAGATAACTTCAGACTGGCCTCCTTCGGCGGGATACAGACACATACCGGAATCAACACTCGAAGCAAAACACCGTTCTGCCTCCAACTTGAACAGGTTCGAGAACAACCTGAAAATCGTCCGGCTTCGAACACTGTGGAGCCGGGCACCGAGGAAATCCACTAGTTAGACGCACGGAAATTCATTTTCACGTAATGTACTGGTGATTTGGCAAACTGGTGATTCGGCGGAAATATTCAACGGTTCACTTTCACTAGGTGTACTGGGGATTCATCGGAGATTTTCACCAGTCTGTCGTGGCCAATATTGGAAGCTATTCGGGTGGTATCATACGGTATCTAGACATACTGCATAAGCTCCAGTCAGGTCTAAAATAGTGGTTACAGATCCTCATCATCACCGACAGCGATAGCTCGTGCAAGTGCTCCGCTGCGATCAACAATCCCCCATCCTCCGCCAGCGGAATCCGGTACGCGACCTACCGCACACTGAATAGCAGGTATGTCGACAACTGATAATGCCCCATACCGAGAATAGTAGTGGATGTCAAGACGGTGATCGCTGTGCGTGATGGCGCATGTTCGTATTGCTGCGAGAACAATTGTTGTGTCCGACTTCAGTTTGAGCGCGGCCTTGGCCGCCTGTGTGTTGAACTCGAGGGCGAAGATGTACTCGAGCCGACCGTAGAAGGTTTGAAGCTCGTATCTGGGTTTCTTTCGTCGTCGGCGACTGTAAATGTCAACATACACTTCATACTACAATGCACAATGGCAGGTTAGCATTAGTAGTGCGCGCGGAGATAATCATGGGTTCCAACTTGAATAGCACTCACCCGAACGTAGGTCTGATCTCTCTTGTCTCCGGCGCGCTTGAGAAGAGAGGTTGCATGGATTGTGTCGCCGCCTTCCAGAATACGGACCTTTGCCCACTGTTCGATTGCATCAGGCATTACTTGCCGTATGAGGGCAGCCTTCTTGATACTGAATCGAGTGGCCAGGCATCCAATGATCTTGTCCATAATGCCACGCTCGAGGACAGGGAACCGACATGGCTTACCAAGGACACAACTCTTATCTAGGGACAATTGTGAGCATAAGATCTAAAACTGGCACATTGCAGGGAGAGCGTCACAGTGCACGTACATCCTGGTTTGCTAACTTCGAGACAGGACAGACTATCAGGATCGCGGTTGTGGGCAGATCGTCGAAGCGAAAGGTCAGGCATATCGTATACGAGGCGGATCTGAGAAAGGCGAGCCATGTCGAGAAGCCGGCGGTCGATACTAGACCAGGGGAATCGCCGACTGGCAATGGCTGGCTGCAATGCACCACAAAAGCGCTCCATGGGAAATGCCCAGGATGCCCATACAGGGCCCGCTGCTTCGATGCTATCCGCTATATGCAGCAAAGCGTGCACCGTGACTGGACAGGTACTGATGCGCTCGGGGGTAGACTGGTAATAGAACCTGTCAGGTGTCATCAGGTCAGAATGGTTCAACAAAGGGAGGCATTCGAAGCATAATGGACGATGGCAGGTGACGGACGGCGGACGCACTTTTCATATGTCTGTACCCAGTCAATAAATCCATCGCGTATACGTTTGATCTCGCTCTTGCTAATTTCGAACTGCAGACACAGCTGGAGAAGCTGTACAAGCTTTATGAAGTGGTTGTAGTAGCGGATATGACGGAACCGACGACGAAGAAGCACGGGTGCAATGTACAGGGTCCAGATAGACCATGCATCGGCGGTCCCAGCGTTTCCCTTGTCCTTCGCAATATTTCCCAAGCGGGGGCCAAATATTCCAGGAAGTGTGTCGCCCGTTCGAGAGGTTGCTTCGCCAATTGCTTCCCAAACCGACGGTTGAAGGGTGTATTGGTGTGCACCCTCATCGAGGCCCTTGAACGTGCCTGTCCAATGTCGCACTAAGTTTGGCATAAGGTTCTCCCAGATCAGGTGCATAAAGTCATATGGAAATGAACGGGGAAATGAGAGAGATGGCAGGTAGCTTAGGATGGAGAGACCCTTGACACCATGGGACTTCGCAAGCCGCTCAGCGTCTACGTCTGACGGAGCTTCCATGACTTTACGTCCCTGAGAGATGATGTCGGCATGAGTACGGAGGGGTAGAGAGGCTGGATCGTAGGTCTTGATCGCTTTCGGGTCTTGAAGGACAGCAGGATGGCGAGCGCGGTCTAGCGGAACGTAATGGGTGGTCGCTTTGGTGCCAGGTGGTCGGAGGCCGCGTATTGTACACATGCGACAGGGAAAGATGGCGTTGTGTCCTTTCATCTGCATGACCATTGAGATGGCAGGGATGTCGCCGGAGACAAGGATGAGAAAGGCACGTTGGACAAACATAGATCGTGCACATGGATCATAGGCTGGGACACCGACGGCAAGTTGCTGGAGTTCCTCAACCACAGGCCAGAGGAAAGAGTCGAAGTCCTTCGGCTTTTTGGGGCCTGGTACAACAGCGAGGGGAAGGATATGTTGTTTGTGAAAGTGGATCTCGGGAGGAAGATTGTAGTTGTAGGCGATGATTGGCCAAGCGGACTTCTTGCGACGCCGCCATGGAGCAAACCCATCAGTCGAAAGGCCGAGTGCAATGTCTCGAGCATCATCGAAGTACAAGTGGCCTATATCTTGCCCATCGATGACGACATGTTCGCTCTGTAAGGTCCGGTAATGCTCGCTGTCGAACACATCTCGGACGCCTCCGTTTGGGGTTGACTCAAACTGGCCACGATAGTCCATGTCCTCCGCAGTACGCGCATGCTGACGGAGTGCGAGAAGGCGATCCTTAAGGGGTAGGTAAGTGTAACAGCGCTGAGGGTTTCCATACTCATCATAGCGAGAGGTCTTGCAGTAGCTGCATTCAGTGAGGTCATCGAGAGGTCCTGTGTATGCCATGCAGGACTCGGGGCAGCAGTCGTAGAGCTGGGGCTTGAGACCACTCAGGAATGTGAGACGGGCACGGATCTTGGCAAGGGAAGGGAAGTTTTCGAGCGGAAAGGACCTCGGCAGGTCAGCGAAGGCGTCGTTCGTGAGGTTATGGCGGAGCTTATATGCCAAAGCTCGTAATATGGCTTTGTCTTCATCGCGTAACCGGTCTTCTGTGCATATTGTTGTCCAGTTCAACATGGGACCCATTTCGTAGAACAGATTGAGCAAAATAGCTTACGGATATGAGCAGCCTCCTGCATGAACCCCTCATACAGCTTGTCATATGCGGTGACGACTGGGTCGAAGATGGGGTAATTAGACTCATCCTCCATATCTTCCTCATCAGAGCCAAGGTCGTCATCGCCGTCCCATTCCATATCGTCGTCGCCGTCGTCCCATTCCTCGTCGCTTGCACAGTCCTCGACAGTGGCCGGAAAACGGCGGCGGTGCTGCTTGAGAAAGTCCGTGGACATCTGGTCGAGCATGTGCTCAACGTGAGCTTGAACGCCTGACCTTGCATCCTCAGAAATGTCCTCTGCACCCTGCGGCTGCTCATCTACTCCATGATCATCCTCACCGGCCATCCAGGCACCGCTGTCGGTGACGTCGTCGAGACCAGAGCCGGATTGCTCCTCGTATGTAGATGTTCCATCCTTGGCAGTGATTTCTGAGCCGACACGGCCAGACTCGGGCTCCAGGGTCAATGCGCCTGCTCGCAACTGTTGTGCGTACTGTTGGAACGCATGCGACGCACGGACATGGGGGGCTGCCAGCTTTTTGCGGTGACGAATGATTGTACTTGCCGAGCGGAGCCGATTGCAGCACGGACATATTTGCATCCTCGCAGGCTTGTCTTCAAGTCCCTTCTTGCCTAGTTTTCGTAGTACTGTAAAGCAAAGTCAAAAATCAGTAATGGTCAAAGGTGACGGTCGACGGAACATCCTAAGCTCACCTTTAGGAAGAAGACTTCGTGCCATGTCCAGGGATATTGAGAGAATAAGACGAACGGTGCAAAATGGGGATAAGTGGAAGATGTTATTGAGCAAAGGATGTGGTTCTACGGAGTACAGACGATGAAGACTCGTAACACAGTCGTTCCTTGCCAAGGCCGTGAGAAAGTGAGGGAAAGCCACCAACTGTTATCGGGGGCCTCCGACGGGCCTCCTGTTGACCACGTAGCACCATACCCTCCTCTGAACCTGTGTCTTGCTTTTTATCATGTCTACGAAGCGCAACCAAGAAAATCGACCCACCGCTCCTGTTGATACCCCTAACGCACTCTCTCCGCTTAAGCCGAAGAAGCAGAAGTCTAAACAAGGCCGTGCCATAAACCCCGTTCAGCTCGACGAACTCGCTCTCAACGAAGGAAACGATGCTACTATACCTGATAAACAACGGGGCAAGTCTACCAAGGCGGCGGACCAGGACCCGATACCTGACGCTTCTGGAGGCCACCCTCCCACGACCTCTTGCGCACCGAAGATACCGTTGAAGCGACGCTCTGGCCAGGGCAAAGGTTCCCCGTCATCGAAAACGGTAATCACTATTGCAGCATTAGTCACCTGTCTCTGACCAAACATTAGACGGAGACGCAAGCAAAGGCGTCTCAACCAGCGCTGACAGCTACCCGGCGCAACACGACATCTACACACCCAAATGGCGGCTCTGCTTCTCGAACGCCAGCAGGTGGGGCCAGCTCAAAGTCTCTGCCTTCTGTGTCAGCTACTGTCACTACGGCAGCCAAGATTTGAAAGGAAGCGCGTGAAGGCTCGACGCCGGCAGGCACGGACGAGGCTCATGGATTTGGTCAATCTGACCCAGAGGTGCAGAAAGAGCTGGAATCGCTGCGTGGTGAGCAACATTCTCACTTGCTATTCTGGAAATTGATGACGACTCGACACGCACCTCTACTAGCCCAACTTGCACGCGCGAACAAGAAGCTCAAGAAAGCATCACGTACCAGCAAGACCAATCCACCAGCGCCACAGCCCTTGATCCCACGCCCTTCAGGAACGCTTGGCAAGCACTGGCATTTGCAGACAGCCATGGGACTTGTGAACAACAAGACACTCTACTCCAAGATCCTCGTAAGTGAATGGCCCGAAGAGCTGAGGGACAGACTCACTGATAGGTGTCATGAACGGCACGCTCGGCACCTACCCCGGCGTCTCTCTTTCCCTTTTTGGACTGTTTGCCTCCCGCGTCGTCCTTATTGTCCTCCATTGTTTAGCAAACCTGTCCCTTGTTCTCGCAGTACAATAACTCCTGTTACCCATTGTTCCCGTCGTCATTGTACTACATACCATTGTTCTTCCACTGGTTCCCGTGTCCATAGTTACCTATTGTTCCCGGTTCCCATTGTCTGTTACATGTATATAAGGCCTGTACTTTGCTACCTGGAGACCTCAGTTTCGACCTCTTGTCTCCAGGTAAGCCTCACTGTATTCTCGCTCGTTAGTTACTCGCTCAATACATCTTGTCTCCAGCCTGACTGTCGAGCCCTGCTCCGCTCTCGCTGCACAAGTGCTCGTCGACGCCCTTGCTCGTCTCGTAAGCCTCCTCCCTGATCTTACTCGACAGCCAGTCGTAACATTAGGTCGAAACTTCTACACGAGCACCGGCGTACTCCACCCACACTCTTTCCCTCTCGTACGGTATGCACTTAGATCCTCTGTGTTGGCCTAGCGTAGTGCGCGCTCTAGTCACACCATCAGACGTGGTCTCGGCGCAACCTGAGGCTTGCCACTCTTAGTGGTACAGTACGCGGAAAGCTCCTAACACGAGACCCCGGTACTGACAGAAGTGGTCCGCCTCACGGCGTGGGAGGCTAGAGAAAGGCGGCGAAACAAAGCCAAGGCAGAACACCCTTGGGCCCGTGTCCCTTGGGCTAAGACACAGCAATAGGCTGAGGAGGCTGAGCAGACAGTGTCGGATCGTGCACCTGCCGTTTCTATTCCTGGGATAGGAAGCGAGCTACCCCCACTCCCCTCACCGTGGCTTGCAGTCAAAGGTTACACGCTTTTCACAGCACCGCGGTCGAAGACCAGCACTGGAACACCACCGAACAACAGTGGTTTGTTTGCGACCGCCAACCCTGCCCACACCGTGACCTTACCTTTGACTGGACACCAGCCGAGTGGGCTCCATTCCGACCCTTTATCCAGCCACACCCTAGTCAACAACAGGCAATCGTAGACCGACTCGCTCAGCCACCACCGGCCCCCTCCACAAGACCCACACGAGCAGCTGTTGCTGCTGCACGGAGTCGCCCCGGCACCCAACCCCCCAGCCGTGCTCCCAGTCATGTACCGAGTGGGACTGCCACCCCCAGTCGATCCACAGGCTCCCCTGCCCTTGACAAGACCATTGCACTCGTTACCGAACGTCTTGGACAACGACGAAGCTCAAACCCCTCATCACCCATTGCGACAACTTCTAAACTTCCAAAGGCAAAAGAGAAGCCTGAAGTAAAGAAGGAACCAAAGCCGAAAACTACCAGTTCCAACACCCCGCAATCGTCGTCCTCGTCCAATCCTCCTCCTGCACCCAATCCACCCCCCGCACCCACCATGACCACTCCTGCGCCCGCGCCAGCATTCGACACCTCCAAGCTCCTTTCCCAAATTGCCCCGCGTGACTACGATGGAAAGTCCGCACAAGATGGTCTCCGTTTCGTGTCCGCAGCTCAGATCTACTTCAACACCCTCACAGCAGTAGCTGTCGGCACACCAACGGAGGTGGTCTGGATGACCATCCTTAGTAGGCTCACGGAAGGAGCAGCAGCCTGGGCTGGCCCCCACATCGTAACACTCGCTGGTGGAACCAGTCCTTGGGCAAACTATGCAGCGTTCAGTACGGCATTCAAGGATCACTTCTGTGCAGCCGACGACAAGGAGGCTGCCATTGCTGAATTGGTCAAGCTGTGCAAAGCATACCGCAAGATCGGCACCGTCCAGGAGTATACGGCACAGTTTAATGCAGCTGCAGCTCGCACTGGCTTCAGCAACGAGGACAAACACGAACGCTACCGCTCTGGCCTGCCTCCCAGGCTCAAAGACGTTCTCGCCACCAGCGCCCACGACATCTCCGACCTTGCCAAGATCCAGAAGGTGGCACTGTCACTCGACCAGGCCCTCGTCACCAGAGAGGAAGAACGGCCGAAGTCGTTTGGATGGAAGAAGAAGGGGGAGAAGGCGGCCGCTACCGGGAAGAAGCCGTTCCCCAGAAACTGTCACATCTGTGGCCAGCCCGGACATCGTAAGTATGACTGCCCGCGGTTGAAGAGTCAGCAAGCCGCTTCCTCATCCACTGCAACTACGGAAGTAGCGGCTCTTCAGGCCCAGCTCAAGGCGATGGAGGAGAAGATCGCGGCCCTTACGACCGCTGAGAAGAAGGAGGGTTTCTGATTAGAGCCGCACTGGACGCTGCGCGTGCCGGCTCTTGTAGTAATAGTCAATTTTCTGTACTGAGTTCCGCGTTTGTATATGAAGTAAATCACAGTGGTCAACACTTTCATATACCAGTACGGTTAATCGGCAAGCAGCGACATAAGGACATAGTAGCAATGGTAGATAGTGGAGCTACTACTAAGTTTTTACATAGACGGTTCGTAGAGAAGAACCAGGTTACGACGAGGAAGTTGGCAAGGCCAATTCCTCTGTACAACATAGACGGTACTGAGAACCGTGATGGGGACGATCACGGAGGTCGCCGTGTTGGATATGGCGATTGGAGACCACCGAGAGAAGGTGGGTGTTTGTGGTGACAGACATAGGAGAAGAGGATGTGATCATTGGCCTGGACTGGCTGCGCGAGCACAACCCTGAAGTAGATTGGGAACGTGGCTCGCTGCGCCTATCGAGATGTCCAGAGGCATGTCCGGCTCATCGGAAAGGCATCCAAACCTGTTGAGACCAAAGCGCGTGATACGGAGGTACGGCTTACGGCGCGCAATGGTTCTCGGCGGGTGCGGAAGGCAAAGATGATGGGGTAGGATATGCACGGCTGTAATGGTCGAGAGAGGAGGAGGAAGATAGGCCTCCACCACCAGGTTTTCTGCCGGAATGGGATGGCACTGAAGAGTCTCTTCTCAATGCACTGGAAGATGGACGACGACTTCGAGGTACCCTAAGATCTTTGTGTCGGCGAGCTACACGTACTCTCAACAGCTCGCTGAACAAGAAGTACCAGAAGAAGGAAGTCCGTCCTGTTGAAGAGATTGTACCCCCCAGTACCACGAGTATCTGCGTGTGTTCTCGAAAGAGGCGTCCGAACGTCTACCTGAGCACGGACCCTATGACCACGCTATAGAACTCGTTACCAGATGCTAGGATGTTCCATTCGAAGGTGTACCCCCTGTCTCCCAGCGAGCAGGTCGAGCTTGACAAGTTCCTTAGCGAGAACTTGGCCAAAGGTTATATTCAAGAGTCGAAGTCACCAATGTCATCACCGTTCTTCTTCGTTAAAAAGAAGGATGGCAGCCTACGTCCTGTACAGGACTACCGGCGATTGAACGACATCACCATTAAGAACCGATACCCGCTACCATTGGTGTCAGACTTGATGGATCGACTCAAGAGGGCCAAGTACTTTACAAAGCTCGACATCCGTTGGAGGTACAACAACGTGCGGATTAAGACCGGTGATGAATGGAAGGCTGCCTTTGTTACCAATCGCGGACTGTTCGAACCGAACGTGATGTACTTCGGACTGGCCAACTCGCCCAGTACATTCTCTGCGCTCATGAACGACATCCAGCTGCTGTTGTAGTATTGATGTATCATGTTATGATTAACACCCTGGACCGTTTTACATCATGTTACGGCAAGGATTGCGATGTATCACGGGCCTCCGGGGCCTTCTCCGGGCCTCCTGCGCGTAGATCGGGCCCTCCGGTCGGCATCTCGGCCACCTTCCTAATGCAGTACAGGGCGCGCGCTATTGCTAATCTAACGTTTCCGAGCGTGTCGCTGCAGCCGAGCCGCTACTCCTCCTCGTATGGTTTCCTAATCCGGCATGCTAGGCGAGCGGCCTTGCGGCGACATGTGCGCAGGTCCGCGCGGGCGTCAGCCCTCGCGCGCGGTCAGCTCGGCTCGGGTGTGGGGTCAAGCAGGCAAACAGAGGCTGGGCGCGCTGCTTCTTGTTGATGTGCACACCACGCGCTCATGTATATTAAAGATAGATTGTTATTCTAGTTCATGAGGTGAGATCACTCGCGACATCGAGGTAGGTAGAGCGATTAAGGAACACATTAAAAGGGCCATGAGGCGCGAGGGGACGGAGGCGCGAGGCTGCAAGGGACAGGTCGATGATGTTGAAGGGGAAGAGATGAACGAGGGTGGGTAGCGAGGGGCAATCAACGGCGACGACGCTTCGCACGCTGTGTGGGACCTTCAATGTCTTCGGCCGGGCGTTTTCTATTAATTTCCGTGTGAGCCTTAGGTACCCATGTGAGAGGGAGATAGGACGCACCGTTCATTGACAGCCCATGTCGCCATCTGGGAGCTCACCCATTGGACATCCTCAACCGCACTCAGCCAGTCCTTGCGCGCCCATTGGTCATCACCGCCCGCGAGCTTAAGGCCCCACCATGCTAGAGAAAGAAGAACAATTTGGAAGCCATTCTTCCCGGGCTTCTTCAAGGCGTCCCAAGATCCATCCCCTCCCACAATAGGCCGTCCAGCTTCATCGCGCTCACGCCAATCGGGCTGCAGAGTGGACCACCAGCTCCACCACTGCTCGCCGTACTGAGTTGTATCCTCGATTGCGGGGACCTTGGAGACATCGGCGCGCAGGACGCGCAGCCAGTTCTCGACCTGCGCCGGCCGATGTTGGGTGCCATATCCCTTGGTCTGAGTTACATCAACGAATGTCGAGAAACAACGTGTACATTGAAGTACTCACCGAAGTCTTCCAATTGTAGGCCCGCTCGATGACAGTCCACCACTCGGCCGCAGACAGAAAGTCCGGGCCTAGAGAGGCACGGTGAGTCTCCAGCCAGTTGAACGTTCGCTTGAGCCAGTCCGGCCACCCGCTCTCGTCCAGCACAATGGCTGAAAGCGAGTGCACTTGGGTGGAACCAGACAGCGCGAGCGAACCGGGGGCGACTTGAGGCTCAAGGGGAAGCGCGGGCGGGGCGATTGTCGGCCCAGATTGATGTGCGTTACCGGGCGACGGCGTCGAAGAGGATGATAATGGAGGCCCGGAGGTCAGCGCCACTGGGGGAAGATCTGAGGATGAGGGCCGCCCTGGCGAGAGCGAGGACGCGGTCGATGGGTCTTGAGCTGGATTAGCGGGGGATGGGGATACAGGCGACGGGTCTTGAACTGTCGGGGCCGATGCCACCTGTTGGTTCGTCGATGAAGTCGGAGGGTCGAGCGACTGAGTGCCGAGGGCGACGGTGGACGGCGGAACTAGAGGGTCCTGGGAGGAGTTGTTGGGTTCGGTGGTGGGTGCAGAGGTGCGTGTGGCGCCTGTCGCGTTTCGCCGAGAAGACCTTCGCGCGACCTTGGGCTCTGACGCTGGGCGCTTCCCTTTGTCCTGCTTCTCTCCACTCTGCTGTCCGCTGACCTTGTCCTTTCTGACTCTCTTTTCCCCTGCGCCGGTGAGCTGCACAGGCCCGACCTGGCGAAGGAGCTCGCGGGAGAAGATCTTTCCCAACATCACATTTCGGTCGTACTGGGACGCAGACTTGAGGCAGTACAGCTGCTTCCTGCGCAGCGGGGCATCGAGGCGGCCGAGGAACTCGCGTACCGGAGCACTCAAGCTGAGCTCGTCCATGGTCGATATCACCTCGTCCTCGGGCACCTCCTCCGCGAGCAGAAGAGCTTGGAGTTCAACATCATCTCCGTCCTCCTCGTCCTCGTCCTCGTCCTCTCTTCGTCCTGCCAGTCGTCGCTCTGAACCTCTTGCCCGACTCCTCGGCGCTGTCGCTCTGGTCGGCATTGGCTTTACGTCTTACTCTTTTGCTTTCTTCCCGGATTTCGCCGCCCCCTCGTCAACGCTTTTCTCCTCCCGCTCTCGCTTAGACCCTTCGATGCGGCGGGGCGTGGAAGCGGCAGTTGCGAAAGCAGGTTGAGCGTGGACATTGCGGGAGTCGTTGTGGAGCTCTGCGGTAGGGTGAGGATCTCATTTTCAAGGATCTGGGGGAGGGATTCTTGGGCATTCGGGTTGCCAGAGGCGTAACGCGTGGGGCGGTAGGAGTTCCGACACGGGACCTTCCGGGGGTGGCCTCGCGCGCAGCAAATTCTGAAAGCTGTAGGTGAGTAACGTATATCGTGCGAAGTGGACACCACGACGTTATGCTCACCCGACGTCTGCGACAAGAAACGCGTGAAGGAACCCATGACTTGGGTTTTGAAAGTCTCTGCCTCTGCCATGTGCCAGGGCAAAGGTATGTTGCCTGCCGTTTTCCCCGCCGTCACCCTAAGCAGTTCTGTTCAGCAAAAACGTGGACATAACTCACACAAGGGTACCTACACTTTGAGCTGGAATTCCCGAGGTCCTGCTTCGTTAGGAATGCCAGCGATAAGCGTCAAATAAAACCCGGTCTTCTTCCTCAAGAAATCGAGCATAGGTTGGATGACCCGGCCATGCTTTCCCGGGCCCTGAAATGTACGGTAAGCTCCATCTGAGAGGTAGTGCAGATAGATCAGCTTACAAGGCTTGCGCGTCTGCGGGTAGATGCTGCGCCTCTTCTGCTTCCTGGGCGGCGAATGCTTCCTCCTCCGCCTTCATCTCTTCCAATTCCGCCTCGAGTTCCTTCTTGACGGATTCAGGTTCCTCCTCCAACATCTCGCGGGCGATGGAGCAACGGAACGTGAGCTTGTGATTTGCTGGGAGCCCTGCTTCCGGCCAGCGCTTGTTGAACTCCTTTTGTACGGCGCCTTTGTTCTTGCTCAAATAGAGCTGCGCGAGCGACATCGCGCGAGGTGGAGGGGCGGGGGACACTTCTTGACAGAGCTCTTGGAGAATGAAAACCCATGGATCCTTCCCGCCGCGCGTCATCACCGCACGGCGATAGCGCAGGTGAGCCTGGATACGCTGCGTTCAACGCCAGGTAAGTTTGACAATCTTTCATGTTATACAAGGATTAAACATACATCTTGCGTGCGCTTGATGATCTTCGCTTTCTCATCCAGGTCGGTGACCATCCCCTCGGGTTCCACCAAGTCGCTGTCGGACTCCGGGTCCTTGTTGAAGGGGAAGAACCAGGGGTATTTCAACCAGTACCCGGCGAAGACATCGGCCCAAAATTCGTTCTGTGCGGCGCGGCTGCTGTTACGAAGGGCAACGAACCTGTCCAGGTACTCGCCGAGGAATTCTTGCTTTTTCGGCGTGAATATCGACTGATTTCCTGCCTTCCCTCCTTTGCTCTTGCGCTTGGACTTGCACCATATGTTGTAGTATTGATGTATCATGTTACGACTAACACCCTAGAGCGTTTTACATCAGGTTACGGCTAAAAGTGCGATGTATCAGGAACCTCTGGAGCCTCCGGGACAGCTTGTTGTCGCTTGCCTTATTTAGGAGATCCTCCTCCGGGGCCACTGATGGCACAGCATTGCTGCCTCCCAGGCTTATCTAAGCCTGTGGACCACTGTCCCGGGTGCCTGGGTGCCTCCCCCATCAATTCTGGGCTCCCTCCCATCAATTCCGGTATTCCCCCATCAATCCTGGGCTCCCCCCATCAATTCCGGGTTCTCCCATCATTCTACCAACCTCCTGCCCCTCCTGTCCCAATATAGCAGTCTCTCCTTCCTCCCGGAATTGTGTTAGCTGTATCTCCCTCATTTCTGGGTGTATTGACTTCGTTCTTTTTGCATTATGTTCGTCTAATTAGCGCGCTTCTAATGCACCTAACACGACCATACAACGAGGGTTATAACATATACTAATGGCCCCCTCTATAGTCGCTCTAGGGGGAATGTTTGGCCCATATCTCGGCCGTTTTTTGCACGCATTTGCTCGCAAGAGGGCGCGTTTTGTTCGCGTAATCGACGCGCACAAAACGAGCCCTCTCGCGCCCAAATCCGTCCAGTGGTTCCTCCGCTGCATATATCCCCTCCTCCTGGGGAACAGGTATATGCACCTTGGGAACCACTGGACCGATTGGCTTTGTTCTTTTTGCGTCTGGTAGCTACTAGTAAGTGCATTCTAGGCGTACAAACTGCATACAGGTGCACCCAGTTGCCACTGTATGAGGGGGGCATCAATAGTCACCTGTAGTCGACTTCTTCCCCCCATATCTCTTTCGGTTCTTGGCCATTTCTTGTGCCCCTTATATTCCCGGAAAGCCCTGTGTAAGGGCTTTCCCAACAAGCCTACATACACCCCAATCCGTCCACTGTAGCCCTCGGACCATACACCCCTTCCCCTGACTACTCCTCTCCCCACTGTTTGGCCCATATCTTGGGCAGTTCTGGGCCAATCCACTTGCTCTCTTTTGCATCCTATGCATATAATAGCACTGCTTGTAACCATGCAGTGTATACCACTATCCCCTCCAGCGATCTATATAGAGTCTGTTATCAGTGGTACCTAGATCTACCCCCCTCTGACATATATGTAAGTGGTGGTAGCTAACTAGATCATATACACTACTTGAACACCCTTTGCAGCCGCTTTCCAACAAGCCCAAAACCATCCAAATCGGTCAAGAAATGGATGAGATACAGCTAATAGATCAAATGTATCCTGGGGTGTAAGACACTTTAAGACAGGCAGTAAGACACTGCTCTCGGAAATGCCTTACTAGCCCAAGGGGTCCCCCTTGGCTTCAACAAGTTATATCTCAATGACTTCTTACCTGTTTCCCCTCAACTTTGTTGCATTGGATAGCTGTAATTGGCTGCTATCCGACCCTGTAACTACATGTTTTATCAGGCAAATGGAAAAATTGTCAGAGGGGGGTAAACTGGTGACTACTGATAACACCCTGGATATAGATCTACATGCCTGATAGTACTTCTCAGTGGTGAATTAGCTTGTGGTATAGTACACATATAGGACACAAAAGAGAACGAGGGGATTGGCCCAGAACTGCCCAAGATATGGGCCAACAGTGGGAGAGGGAGTAGTCAGGGGAAGGGGTGTATGGTCCGAGGGCTACAGTGGACGGATTTGGGGTGTATGTAGGCTTGTTGGAAAGCCCTTACACAGGGCTTTCCGGGAATATAAGGGGCACAAGAAATGGCCAAGAACCGAAAGAGATATGGGGGAAGAAGTCGACTACAGGTGACTATTGATGCCCCCTCATACAGTGGCAACTGGGTGCACCTGTATGCAGTTTGTACGCTAGAATGCACTTACTAGTAGCTACCAGACGCAAAAAGAACAAAGCCAATCGGTCCAGTGGTTCCAAGTGCATATACCTGTTCCCAGGAGGAGGGGATATATGCAGCGGAGGAACCACTGGACGGATTTGGGCGCGAGAGGGCTCGTTTTGTGCGCGTCGATTACGCGAACAAAACGCGCCCTCTTGCGAGCAAATGCGTGCAAAAACGGCCGAGATATGGGCCAAACATTCCCCCTAGAGCGACTATAGAGGGGCCATTAGTATATGTTATAACCCCTCGTTGTATGGTCGTGTTAGGTGCATTAGAAGCGCGCTAATTAGACGAACATAATGCAAAAAGAACGAAGTCAATACACCCAGAAATGAGGGAGATACAGCTAACACAATTCCGGGAGGAAGGAGAGACTGCTATATTGGAGACAGGAGGGGCAGGAGGTTGGTAGAATGATGGGAGAACCCGGAATTGATGGGGGGAGCCCAGGATTGATGGGGAATACCGGAATTGATGGGAGGGAGCCCAGAATTGATGGGGGAGGCACCCAGGCACCCGGGACAGTGGTCCACAGGCTTAGATAAGCCTGGGAGGCAGCAATGCTGTGCCATCAGTGGCCCCGGAGGAGGATCTCCTAAATAAGGCAAGCGACAACAAGCTGTCCCGGAGGCTCCAGAGGTTCCTGATACATCGCACTTTTAGCCGTAACCTGATGTAAAACGCTCTAGGGTGTTAGTCGTAACATGATACATCAATACTACAATAGCAGCTGGGACTTGCGCCGTGCAGCGGCGGTCTTCGAGAACGTCGGAGGGGGCGCCGAGGCATCAAGAATTTCGAGATCGAGGATAGAAGCCATGGGTCGTGGTTGGGGTTCACACGTAGCTCCTTCGCAGGTGTGTTGATCTTTGGATCCGGCAGTCGCGTTCTGGTGACATGGCCGTGCGCCACCCATTCCTGAGCGCTTACATGGTGCTAAAAAGATCTGTTCGCCGCGCCGACCGCTTCTTCATCCCCCCCCTTCCACATCATGGTATCCGAACAGCTACTCCGCGACTGGGACTCCAACGCTCTCACCCTTGGGTTGACCCCAAGCTTGACAGCGAAGGCAGATCATCCCGGTCGATCTCCCCAAGGATCCGTCTATTTCCGAGAGCCAGAGGTACTACTATGTCATCTGGCGCGGCCGCGCTGTGGGTCTCTTTTGCAACTGGTACGTGCTCCTTCGGAACTGCTAATTGACCTATCCTAACGCTTATGCTTTCTAGGGGACTCGCCAGCACCATGGTCTGCGGCTTTCAGCGGCAACGCGTACAAGATGTACAGGGGGCTGGCGACGGCGCGCACGGCGTGGGAGCGTGGGCCTCCTGGTTGCAACAACTCTTGGACGCCCCCTACCCCCGCGCTCTCCAGGCCCACTCCCGGGCTCGCTCCGCTTCCTCGCTCTCCTCCAGATGATGACGAGGACGAGTTTGAGTTCCCCGACCTTGACGTCCCCCACCCGTGCGCCCACTATCCACGTCCCCATCCACCCCGAAGACTATCAGGAACTTCGTATGGATGCTCAGGCGGCGGGTGTCGGGGCGGACTATCCTCTACATGTCTTCGCCTGCCTCTTCCACCGCCTCCCTCTCGACTTCGTTCTCAGCAATCCCGTCAACGCCGTCTTGGATGTCGTCGGGAACCCTTACCCCCGGCACCGTCCATTCGCCCGAGCTCAGCCTGGCCAGCTTGTCTCTCGGCGAGCGATTTACCAACATCGACAGCGCCCTCTTGGGTCAGGAGGGCGAGAGGCGGGGCAACTCGGCTCACACTCCCACCGCGCAATCCTCTACGACGCGTGCGTACACGCTGTCTCCCACCCCTGTCCAGAATAGCTCCAGTACCGATTCTTCCGGTACGCGAGTGCGTCTCGATAGGGAGCGCGCGGTCAGGCGGTCGAAGGGTGATCCCGTGTACGTCGTGGTCCGTGGCGAACGCCCAGGCGTGTACTTCGACAAGTACGCGGTGTTCTATTTCTCATACCTTGGCACAGCTGAATAACGCCCGTGATCTTCTAGCGCGACTGCACTCATCGCCTCTGGCTACAACCCGGCGATGAAGATTGTCATCTTCAAGTCCCTCAAGATGGCGTGCTTGTACTTCGTTCAGCAGTATATGGCTGGGAAGGTTGGGGTGCCGATGTTTGTGATCCCGGGGGATGAGGCGGAGGCTACTTACTAGGCTGCGCGCAGTGTTGACGGTTTCCGTTGTATGATACGGTTGCTGATTGGTCATGTTTCGCGGAGGCAAATGCAATTGATATTGGGCTAGAAAATTTGGTAATGGACAATGAATGGTTCCTTCGGACCCACGACGCACGGAACTAAGCTACGGGTACAATGAGGAGATCTAGCCGCGCTTCTACAGCAGCCATCGCGTACAGGATTTGGAATGAGATGGAGGTCATCTCCTTCCAGAATTGAGCCAGGAGGTCCGTCGCGAGCCGCTCCAACAAATCCCCAGCCACCACGCTGTCAAACGCGTCCAGTATGTCGTCACCTTGTGCGATCCAGAGCTCTTGGCGATCAATGAACGTTGCTATAGCCTCCGGCTCGCCCTCGCGCAGCGCCCCAAATTCCTGCACTACGCGCTGTTTAAACTCGGCCAGGGGGATGAAGCCCCATTCCTCAAGTGCCTGGTTGAGGTCGTGCAACTGGTCCACAAAGTGGGCATCCACCGCTGGCCCCACCGGAAGACTGAATGGCCCGTTGCTTTGCGAAATCAGCGAATTATTGTGCAGTAATTTGAATGGACTTACCAGCGTGGGGTTGGTGCCCGTGTCACGAACACAGCGGCCGAATTTACGGCGGCGACCATCCGCTCTTCTCTCGCAGGCTGTAGGGACATTACAGCGGCACTTTGACGTGTCCCGTGTGCTTGTTGTGCTCTGTAAAAATCAGACAATGTCAGCGAACATTGCAGCACCATAGAAAACACTCCAAGAGGATATACACCTCTTTTTCTTCTCGTAGTACCGCCAGTTACGAGCCTGTCGAAGAGTACGGCGATGCTCTTGAACACTAGGGTCGTCAGGAGGGAGGGGATGTTGTGCGCGCGCCATGGTCGAGGGGGAGGACAACAAGAAGGAAGCCCGATTGTCCGGGTCAAGCGCGGATTAAGACGTGGAGTAAGACGTAGTAAGACGCGCCTGAGTACCACTCGCACGCAGTGCAGCCGGCCTATTGTTGCATGATGCATCTGTCACTGTCTGGACGCCGGAATGTCTCACAAGGCGTCTTACCCACCGTCTTAAGCAAGTCAGTTCAACATACAATACATTTGATATCACGATTACAAAGGCTACAGTACTATGCGCGGTCCGGGAACACATCCGCCCACTTGCTGAAGACCTTAATACCATCCTCCCAACGCCGCCGGCCGTCAAACTGGAACCGTCCTCCTGTCCTCCTGAAGTCTTTCTGGGACTGGTGCCCACATGCCACCCACCTGAACAACCCGCCCGCAGAGTATTGAACAAATGAGTGGCGGAACTCATGCTTGGGGTCGTGGAGCCGAGTGTTTGAGTGTTTGAGCAACGCAGAGGGGATCAGGATTGTTGACCCCACGGGAAACTCAATGACGAGCTTGAGATCCCAAAGGACAAGATGTCCGCCCCGAGAGGAGTCGAAGTGACCGACCGGGGTGATGGCACACCACCCGTTCGGCAAGTTGAGGTGGTCGGTATGTCCGTATGACACTGTCTCCGGCCCAACGTTAAGCGTGGCGGCGGCGAAGGGGTTTCCAGGGAAATTTCGGCGTAAAGCAGGGTCGCGTTTGCAGAGCTCGGAAAGTGTCGTATCGTACATTTCATACATATGCGGGTTGAGAATATGCATAATAGCTTGGCACCGAGGACCTTAGAAAGGGTGTCCGAGTCGCAGAAGGACCGAGACTCACAAGCACTGAAGTTCGCGATGCGATGGATGGCGCGTTTGCCCATGACGACGTCTAGGACGGCCTGATTGTGCGCAGTTTGCGCCAGATTGCTGACACGCTGGGTGAGGCGTTAGCGCAAGTCAGCATGGTCAATATGCAAGCCTGCGCACCTGTTGCCCGCCACCATACGAGATCCCACATGCCACCACATTGAACTTCCCCCGCCGATGCTCTCGTTGACCCTTGCTAAAGCGGTAATTCTCGCCGAGAAAGTCGAAGATCGGAATGAGTTCCTCGTTCACTTGGTTCCAGTTTTCATCGGTAGGGCAGCCACCGAGGGCGGCGAGCACCTCACCCGAGCGTGTCAAGATCGGGCGACAGGTCCTACATCACCGACCTTACAATCTACACGTCCCAAACCGCTGCATCGCACGTACCGGCCGTCCCACGCAATGTACTCGTGGCCCAAAGCCTCCCAGTCCTCGCGCGACATAGGGCGCACGTCTTCCTCCGTCTGCTCCAAACGTTCCCCTACGAAGGCAGATGACGCGACGCGCACCTCGTCCATACTCAGCGACACGTTGGTCACAATCGGCGCCCCGTTTGTGGCGTTGATGCGCGAGTTGTCGCGCGCGAGGGCGTCGGCGGTGGACAGACCGTCGCCTGGGGGAAGTTCGGTGGAATACAAGGGTGCGGCATTCTTCCAATGGTTGAGGGCGACCCTCTTCACCGGCTTGCTACCGCCTCGTCCTTCAGCTTCTGCTTCAGCCTGGCGCTTGGCACGCCGGCGTTGGTGAGAGGACTTCTTTGCCTTGGATTTCGAAGCTGCGGGTAGAGAAGCGGAGGAGGTGGCCGCTGAGGGCATGGTGTCAAGCGACAAGGAAGGGTGGGGAGCGAACTCCAGGGAGGAGGCAGGAAAGGGCTCTGAAGCCTCTGATGGGGGAGCGACTGGGTTGGAATCGCAGCGTCTAGTGGTCGAAGAGTGTCTAGGCCATCTCGGGCGGCGGGGGCGCTAAACATGAGAGGGGACGGGGGAGGTGTCCCACCGCGAGGTCATCGTCATCGACGCGTTCTTCGACGCGGTCCGATTTGGCGGCGGCGGCCTCGTAACAGTCTTGAAGGCAGAAGTCGACGGGCGCGTAAATGGGCAGGCGATGTCGGAAAACCCATGGCGAAAACTCCCTGCCCCCGGGTCTGTAAAGGACAACGTTAGAGATGATCTGGGGAGCTTGAAGTCCGTACGTACCGTACGGAATCCCCGTAGGCGGGGTCAATAGGGTGTCTAGGGGACAAACCAATGGTCAGTATGCGAGATGGAAGTGGCAGACGCGAAGGCATGGGCGACGAGCCATTGCTAGCATCCCGGCGTCCCAAGGCGAGTCTGGGGGATGCATACAAAGGAGACACCGGCACACACGAAATTACGTACCCGTAGTCATCGTGTTTGAAGGCAAGTGGCGAGTGGTTGGGTTGTGGACGGTGACAAAGTAAGGAGCGCCTGTTTGGGAGGTTGAACGGGATGCGGGTGTCATGCGCACGGGGTCTTGTCACACGGCCGAAAGGCAGAGACCACCCGCCCATCCCCAAACTTCCCCGTAAGTGCAGCAAGTCCCTGATGCCTCGGCGGGCTGCAAAACGCGCACGAAGGTCTACTACAGTTCTCGATTCCTCCTTGACCGCCGACTTCGATTTAACTCTCGCTGAGGCTTTTGAGGCCGCGGCCCCATCTCTTTAACTGTCGACACTGTCTCCACTGATCGACGCCGCCTGTACCAACATGCCCTACCCGTCCCCAGTCCCGCCTCCGGGTCGCAGTCACCCGCAATACCTGGCTTACCGAATCTACCACCCACCGGACTCACGGACCCGCAAGACTGGGATCCGTTCTTCTTGCCCATCGAAACGGATGGAACGGGCGCAGAGAGGGGGGGGAAGGTGATGCCGCAGAGGAGAGGTGGAAAGCTCCGCGATATGAGCTTCGGTGAGTTCGCGGTCTTCCTGCATGCGCTGAAACGAAGATGTTCATTTAACCACCAGGACGAGCCGATGAAGCAGTTCATCCCGAAACGGCAATTTTATCTCGACGAAATGCTCAGGCGCGATGGTCGAGGGGCATTCATCGCAGACCGATGCCCTTCTTGCCTAGACCAGGCGAGCGCAGGGCAGGCGTCTATATGGTGCACGACCTGCATCCCGGGCCCTCTCCTTTGCGACACTTGTGCTGTGCACGCTCATCGCACCACTCCTTATCACCGCCTCAAGGTTTGTTTTCTGCCCCCGAGAGGTCGTACTTTTCTGACGCTTCTCATAGCAATGGACAGGCATTACGTTCGAGAACATCACGCTGAAGGCCCTCGGGCTAAAGATCCAACTCGGTCATCAACACGACGGCAATCCTTGCTCCAACCCAGTTCCCTTTCGAAACGACTTCACCGTCGTTCACGTCAACGGCATCCACGCCATGACCGTTGCACTCTGCGGTTGTGACCAGGCGGGACACGCCGGTAACGAAGTTCAGCAGCTTCTGCGTGCTGACCTTTGGCCCGCAACCGACGCCGAGCCCAACACTTGCTTCTCATTCCAAATGCTTGAGAACTACCACGCCATGAGCCTGCAGGGCAAAATCTCCATGTACGACTACTACCACGCTCTCGAACGCATGACGGACAACACCGGCACCTTGAAGGTTCAAAGTCGGTATCGTGCGTTCATGCGGGTGGTCGCCCAGTGGCGTCACCTCAAACTTCTCAAGCGCGCTGGACGCAGTCATGACCCAACTGGCGTCGCAGGAACGAAGCTTGGCGAACTCGCTCTTCGGTGTCCTGCATGTCCCCGACCCGGCGTCAACTTGCCGCCGGACTGGGAGAAGGTCGAGGACGACTTGAAGTGCGTAATGTTTCTGCATCAGCTGCGGCATTGTCTTACCCTTTTCAGGTTCCTATATGTGATATCCGTCGCCATCGACGCGTGTTTCCGGCTCAAACGCCGCGATGTCTCAAGCGAGGAGAAGGATCCCATCATGGGCAGCGGGTGGGGATACTTTGTAGAGGATACTGGGTACAAGGAAGTTATTGGCCGGTATGGAGACCAGGAAGACGTACGTTCGATCCATACATCCCCTTTTTTGTGCGATTTTTCTGACCTCGCTTTAGATATCTACCTGCACAGGACTTTCGGCCATAGACCACGCGAATACCAAGTACTCGAAGGGATACGCGGCCACCGGAGTCGGCGCAGTCGTGTGTGCCCGGCACGAGTTCTGGCTCCCGCGTGCGATGGGTGATCTGCAGAAGGGGGAACGGTGCGCCTGTTGCCCCTTGTCATTGCGTTGTGATTCTTACGTGTGTTGTTGCTATTGAAATAGATATGTTAATATGGACTACATATTTGCTTGCGCGATGCTGGACTACCTGGTCCTCAACAAGCTCGTCAGTTACGACATCGCATGCCAGTGGTGGAAGGGCCTACCGGGCCGTCTCGCCGAGTTCCCCAGCCATCTCCAGATCCCCCTACCAGAAGGCTCAATCGGCTACGTCATCCCCAAGCTTCACTACGCAAGCCACAAGCAAGACGGCCACTCACCTTTTTCGTTGAACTACCGTCTCGGTTGCGCGCGCTTGGACGGGGAGGGCATCGAACGCCGCTGGTGGTGGATTCAGCCCGTGGTCAGTAGCACTCGAGTAATGGGTCCAGGATCGCGCCAGGGGGTTTTGGAAGATCAGCTCAGCTACTCGAATTGGCGGAAGATTGTTGACCTACGTACGCACGCGTTTCCATTCTTCTGTAACGTGTCGGGCTAACAGAACCCGTAGCAATAACCCTCCGCAACCGCTTACAGGCAGCTGTCAAG
>CM035306.1:366047-397367 GCA_002900995.3 Ganoderma boninense
TGCGTTTTGGGGGGTCCCGTCACTGTCGCGATTGGGCTTCTGGGCCTTGAGCGGTATTTAACGATGCCGTGCATAGGCCAAGCTTTGTCCGTACTCGCGCTGCACGCTATACGAACCATATCTTACTTCCCAGTGCGAAATTCAAACCGGCATACACTCACTCGCGTCGCGCCGGCGTTGGTTTTCTTCGGGATCTGTCGGCGAATCCACGTACTTGAACGCGGGCGTGCTAGGCACCAACATTGTTAGCAACTCGAACCCAGCTCAGCCATCCCGCCGCACCTATTCAGGCATTCCCGACATTCCCGGCATTCCCGACATTCCCGCATTCCTGGATCCCGGATACTCCAAGGAGCACTCCTAGACCTTCGCCCAGCATCGCAGGGTCTGAACGGCACCAGGGGTCAAAATATCGCGATGGTCCACCCGATAAGGATTGGTAGGCCACCGGAAACCATCGGCCTTCCGAAAGGGATCAAACCGCCGTACGGGGGTATGTTTGAAACTGCGGTGCTTGGCCGTTTTAGAACAACTGCTAGGCGGTTCCCCATGGGGTCTTGAACCAGAATCGCGTCGGTTATCAGCCACCTTTACTCCAAATATCTCACTCACCCATGCATACTAGGCGTAGGAGACGCCGGAAATCCTCGAGGGTGCCAAAAATCCCCGAAAATCGGGGGAACGCTGCCCACGAAATGGTCAGCTAAGAACACTCCTAAAATCTCTGAGACGCACTCTGCGCTGCGCCCTTGTGGAATGCTCGGAAATCCTGATGTTGCTCATTTATAAGTAGGGGCGTAGCGCACGCATAGACAAAGAAACTCACGAGTTGAGACTGAAAGAGGTGACGCCGGCGAAGGGGGCACGTCGTCTTCGGAGAGTTCGACCCTTTCCATTCCTGTGCACACTTGAATAACCCGGGTTCCATTGCAGGCTATAGGGATGTACTAACCTTCGGATGGTGGAGAAGCTTGTCGTTGACCTGTCCAATGATCAGTGACCCCGAGCCATAACATAAGGTGCTCACTGACCCTCGCTTTCCGACTCAGAACTACTCTCTAAGGACCTCGCCGACATTTAAGATCCTAGTGGAATGGCAGAGACAGTGGCGAAGACGATGAGGGCAGGAACAAAGGACCAAGCAGACAAGCGCGGCACCCGTGTTCAGCTGTGACCACGTGCCTCCTCGTGCCCGTCGCCCCCCATGTCATGAGTACCATTCCAGCTACGAAATACAGTCACATCGCGTCGTCGAACTCGTCGTCATCCACATCGCGCTCTATCTCATCCCGCTTCTGCCTCCCTCTGTAGGTCACGTATGTATGGCGAGTGACCCAGCTGGGCTCAAACTTGGACCGGTACCAAAGATACCGATCTCGTATCGTGGGGTGCGGCATGCCCTCCCAGACAACGTCGGACCAGGTCCGGTCCTGCCGCCACAGCCACACCTGCATATCCCCAGTAAGCGTGTTACCATGCAAGTACAAGTATCCTGGCCTCAGCCGGAGATTCGGAGGAGGGGACGGCAAGTCGAAGCGGCCTGTGGACGTGTACCAAAGAGTATACTGCCCATTTGCGGTGCCAGAGCGGAACGGCCTGACTTCTCTCTTGGTCACAAGAGCAATAAATGGGTCGTCGAGAAAGTCGAAAGTGGACGACGATGCATCTAATGCCGAAGAACCGCGCGAGGGAGGGCCGCTCGAGGGAGGGCCGCTCGAGGGAGGGCCGCTCGAGACAGCACTCGAGGCAGGACCGCCGCTCGAGGAAGAATCGCTCGGGACGGAAACTTGCAAGACGCCAGGCACAGCAGAGGAGATTGGGGCGTCGAAGCGGTCGTGTGCTGCTGGAAACCTATTTGAGGCGATCGAGGGATCCACGGGTTGAAGTTGAAAGGGACGTGGTGCTGGAGGCGCAGCAGCAGGAATTGGCGGTGGAGAGGCAGGGAGATTGGGAGGAAGGGGTTGCCATCGAAGAACTGTTCTAGAGCGCGAGGTCGAGACAGGAGGCACGCGAGTGTTGGCGTTCAAGACTGCCGAGACAATGCCAGGAGCAGAACGCGAAGTGCCAGAGACCACCACCGTTGAAGAGTGAGAGGGAGGACTAATGTCCTCAGCCTCGGGCGCGATGAGTGCCGTCTCGGGTGCCCGCTGACAAGATTTTATAGCAAGTCAACTGACGTGCTTAGAGTACGAAATGGGAGAACGCACGGAGTCCAAGGTTTGCGAACTCTGCTCGTCCAACATCTGCGCTGACTCGTCCAGCATCGGCTCGTCGGGCCATTCATCTACCATCCGCTGATCCACAATCCGTTGGTCCAAACCGCCCGAGGTATCTGCCTCACGGCAATCGGGGTCGCTACGGTGCATTGAGTCCGCAGAGGGAAAGCGCGTCGAGTTGGGCGGGCGAGCAACAGCGGGGGGAGAGGGGCACATATGACGTGGAGGGCTGCAAGGAGGCGAGGTTGACGGGAGCGTTCGTACCGAGGGTGGCGACGGTGAAGACGCCGCCTGCACTCTTGGAAACAGTTCACTTATTTCCGTTTCGCTTCTCCAGGAGGACGAGGGTGTCAAGTCTGGCGGTCCAGCGGTGCCGGAGTTTCCGATAGACGGGAGGCCGCGCATTTGATACAGGGGTGTTGATGGGGGCGAAGTCGCCGGCGACATATGAATAGTCTGGACCGCACGGGACGCATGACCGCCACGGGTGGCTACCGATGCTTGATAGCTAACATCCGCACCGATACCCAAAGGTACTGAGGGCACACTGCGCAGGAAAAGGTATAAGACGACCTGACGTGGGCAGCATAATGGTACTTACGATTCCCCACATTCGCCCTGTGCAGCTGCATCGATGATCGGGAAGCTGCGATAAGAGAACCGCCTGCGGTTCAGGTTTCGCTTCTGAAGACCAGTACTGACTGGTTAACAGCAGTTAAACTATCGGTGGGCAAACATTACCTTCCAATCGAGCTCCGCATCTCCCGCGGCATAGAAGACTGCTTGACGATTCTCCATCTCCGAGGGCGACAGTGAAGCAACGAAGTGGGTCAGAGTAGTGAGAGTGCGAGCGAGCATCATGGAGGATGAGGAGGTTTAAATGCAGGCCTATTGTACAAGGCTTGACCGCAATGCCAAAGCGACCAATCGCAAAGGACGAAACGCTGGGAGCCTCATGCACGCTTTGTCGGTTTGTCCCTGTTTGTCCATGGCGCCTATATTCCGATCACAATAAAACTCGAAAGCCAAAACGCCCCCAAATGCTGCGTAGACAGAAACTTCCAAAGGGAACACAATGCTAATTTTCATCTCCATGCCGACCGCATTTTCACTTCTAACTGTGACGTCAAGCCCCTGCCTGCGCGTGGAGCGTTTGAAACAGCTCGTGAATGAAGTCCCTGATCCTCGGGAAGCGCCTCGCCAATCCACTGATGACTTGCAGTAGAGCGCGCTCTATAGGGCCTAGACGAGACGTGCGAGTGCGTACCCAGACCGCCGCTTCCGTGATTGACAGTCTGGCCAGCGTAGGATGCGCCCTGTATTAACGGTTGGATGTGTGGCCCTTAGTGCATCAACTTGGCACGTACCAGTGAAAATAGCCCGCAACAATAACGGATAATACCATGCACTGCACGAGAAGGCAGAGACACATGCGGCGGGATGAAGGGAGGCGACCTGGAGGAGATTTTCCGGCCAGGGGAGTTGGTGGCATGATGCGTCCCGAGTTGCTGGAAGGTCCTTCAACGGAGCTGCTCGGCGAAGGATTCGTCGGCGATGGCGGAGGTGCTGGCAAGATTTCGGCTACCTGCTCAAATGTCAAGGCGCATACCGGCCCTAAGTGAGACGTGGGCGTACCTGCTGTGGGTCTCTTTCCTCTTTTCTCCACAAGGTGACGACTGTATTGGACCCAAGTTCGGCAGACCCTGTAGCGATCCAATGGGTACCGTCCTTGTGTTGGTATGCCTACCACTAGGTCAACTTCCCCTTCAGATTACAAGGAAAACAGACTCACTATAGCCTGGATAATATGTTGGTCTGTCGCGCGGGAATGACTCTCACAGAGCATATGATACGAGAAGAACGAACACGTACCTGGATGGCAAAGGATCTGTGCTATCTTAGCGCTCCTTGTATCGAAGATGCGCACTTCACCGCTGTCGCTCCCAGAAAGTATGAACTGTCCGCCATGCACGAACAAGACAGGCAGGGCGATGTTATGGAGTACTGGGGTAGGATAGTGTAACGCGAAGTTCCAAGACTTGGTGTGATCATCAAAGTCATAGCGGTCGACACCATCACACAGGTTCGTTAACACGATGGACCGCTCACGACCGTCTATATCGGACTGAGCACTACAATGCCCAATGAATCAAGTTCTAAGCGATTCGGATGGAGGGTGCTTACATTCGACTGACTGGGATGAGCTGCCAAAGAAGGCTTCGAGAGGTTACGTTCCATCCACTGGAATGGTGCTCGTGAACAGTTTTGAGGATAAGTAAGGAGGAACTCACATGATACCGTGGTTTAGATACGAAACAATCAGTACCCGCCCACCGTCCACGAAATGTATCGAGCGGGGCGATGACTCGTGGCCAGATGCATGCGGAACAAGGTGATCCGATGGTGGGGATGGCATGAAGCTTGTCTGATGCTCTGAGCGGTGGATGTAAATTAGAATGAGCCTACATAGATAGTTGGAGACGCACCGCCCTCAAGATCCCTTGAGCACACTACCTGCGATCCAATTATTGCGGCAAATATGAAACTATCCTCAGCATACGCGAACGCCTGGACTGGACCTGGTAGTCCGAAGTCCAGCTGTAAGATATTCTCCCTAGGCTAGAGCCACATTGAGTGACAAAAACTGTAGTTGGGAATTGTACGTACGGATGTGGCGGAATGCTTGATCTGAAAAATCAGGATCGTACCGTCCGAGTATCCAATGAATATGGAGGCTGGCTTCACTGGGTCCCAGAGGATAGCGGTAACAGCACTGCCATTGGGAGAACGGAGTTCAACCTCAGGGTCACCCTCCTCGTCCAACTTGAAGACAGCAAATTGCCCATCATCGCAACCTGCTGCCAGATAGCTCGCATCTTTGTTGAATTGAAGGCAATTTACAGTATCGTCAAGAGTTCGAAGTGATCGAAGATAAACATAGTTAAGAGGAACGACTTCGTAGTTGTCGTTTTGCATCTGGCAGTGGCGCTGAGGACGGCAAGTCGAGGGATTGGTGCAGAGGAGTGGCGAAGCTGTGCGGAAAGGATGCCCCGATGCCCCGATGCCCCGTGCCGCTGCCGCACGGCTAAGGCACACATATTTTCAAATCAAGCATGGCAAGAAAGCGATGACGATATATTGATTAGACTTCTATTCATTTTAAATACAGAGACGATGATAACTGTCCGAGTCAGCGGGGGAGTACTCTACGCGTGAAGGGAGGATAGGAACGGCGAAGTCGATGGCGTCTCCAGGTGCCTAGGCGTCAGCCTCGAAATCGCCTTCGGCGGATCCAGAGTCATCGCTGCTCCACGAGTAGGTAGAGACGTCGTCGCTGTCGATGTCAGAGGTGTCGCTAGTGGCAGAAGCATGGTCGCTCTCGCTCTCGGTACCGTCGCTCTCGATGGAGGTGGTAACGGAGGCGTCGTCGCTGTCGGTGGAACCGTTCCGGCGAGTGGAGGCATTCGCCAGCTCGGCGACATCGGCGTCGAGGGTGGTTGAACGGATATCCTCGACGACTTGGTTAAGGAGCAGCAGTCTACGGTCGCGATGGGCGCGAGCGAGGTGGAGCCCTCTGTCGAAGAAGAACTCGAAGCTGATCCTGTCGAGGAAGTCACGGAAGCGGAATATGAACCAGTGAGCCTGGGAGTCGTCCTCGACACAGGCTATACTGATACAAAACGTGAGGTATCCCTGACCAGATCTGAGTTGTGATAGAGCCAGAGTGAACCGAATAGACGTACAAAGTCGGGGTCCGAGTACCACATGTTACTGATGATGTCGTGAAAAAGGAGCCGGCCTTCTTTATCGAACACCACTAAAACATCTGCAAAATGTACGTTAGCCATGGGATATACATTACATGATCGCGTAGCAAAATGTACGGCGTGAGGGTACCTCCATGTTGGGGGCGATCATGCAGCAATAAAGCCTTGCCACAACCCAGTCATCGTCGTTGACTCGGAACAGGATAGGAAAAGAGAACGTCGGAGCCCTGGAAAGGGAAAGGTTGATAAATAGCATAGTAGGCGAGATTAGACACAACATACATGTCTATGAGCCGAGAAAGGGAGACGAGGACGATGGAGAGAGAGCACGATGGAGGGAGACGAGGAGATGATGGGGGGATACGATGGACGAGGAGACGATGGACGAGGAGACGACGGACGAGGAGACGATGGACGAGGAGACGATGGAGGGAGACGAGGAGGCGAGAGAGGCGAGAGAGGCGAGGAGGCGATGGAGAGGTGAGGAGGCGATGGACGAGGAGACGATGGAGGGAGACGAGGAGGCGAGAGAGGCGAGAGAGGCGAGGAGGCGATGGAGAGGTGAGGAGGCGATAGAGAGGTGAGGAGGCGAGGAGGGACCAGAACGATCCCATTATATACCCACTCGAGATTCTGGCCGTCTACGAAGAGGCGGGGACATAGGTTATTGACGCGCCTACAGTGGGTCGTGGCTTGAGGACGGACAATGCATCTTGTGTGGCCATTGATACAACGGCAAACTCCCGAGAATATAGCAGCGAGGACGAGTCCTTGCGATCGCGCGTGGACCTCACGGCGGGCTACATTCACGTGACAAGCCGACAAGCCCTTTGTACTCCTGCTCTCTTCGACGCGTCTTCACCCAATTTTGACTTCGCTCTCCCATCTACCGCCATTCACCATGCCGGACGTTCACGACGACATGCATCACTTCTGCGACCTCTGTCGCTCGCCCTTTCTCGTCGATACACCGACTGCAGCCGAAGCGGTCGCTGTGACTTGCGGTACGTTAACTTTAAGATCTGTTGTTACTTACCTGTTGTCGGGCTCATTTCTGTTGTCGGGCTCATTTGGTCTTTAGGTCATGTCTTCCACCGTGACTGTGTCGAAAACCGCATCGCTATTAGCAGGAAGCCTTTGTGTTCTATCTGCTCAAAGGCTCTTCCTCGCAAGCCTGACATGCTCCGAAAAGTCTTTCTGACCTATGACGAAAGTGAATATGACGAGGTGTTGCAGAAGGAGGTACAAAGGTTAGTCAGTCGATGCCCGTTGTCCAAGCACGATGTTCAGCGCACCAAAACACAGCGCCACTCGTGGAGGCGAGGAGCGGGGAGACGTCGGCTTCGAAATCAATCAGTGCCAGCAGCGGATTGAGGCTCTACGCGAGGAGCAGAAGTTCTACGAGGAAGTATTGCGCAACATGGATGCCCAATTGTCGTCTCTGCACAACCTTCGCGATGTCTCTGACAAGCGGCTCAAGCGCTTGACCACCCAAGTGAACGCGCTAGAAGGGGAGCACCGGGGTATGCAGAGTGGAAATTAGGTTACATACGTAGAGTGAACGTCAACTATCGACCGGAACCCACAAGACCGCGCAGTTGGTTTTGCAGACCCCACACAGCGTTGCCAACGGCCGTGAGCTCCTCGGCTTCGGCTGCTAAGGTTTGCTCTTTGACGCGTAAAGTCGCTATTTGAGCGGAGATGTGATCAACGAGCAGAGCTAGCTCGGCCTTGACGGTGCTCAGGGTCTTTTGAGCAGCTGCGCGTGAGCGGTGGACCTCTGCCGTTCTCCTACATGTACACACAATGTGAGCAATAGAAGACGACAAGAGGTAGGGCACGAACTTCACTATTGCGGCACAAACGGCGTCCTGCGACGTCGCTGACCGGACCGTCAGGTCGAGTTCGATCCACCTCCGATGAGACACCTCACGCTCCGGGCAACGTGGACAACGATAAGGGCACAAACTTGACTTCACAACGCAGCCCAAACAGACCACGTGCCCTAATACACATCAGGCCATTTCGCAGAAGACAGAATAGGAGGGAGACCATACCGCAATCGATAAGCATGACCGGAGGATTCGCGTCTTCGCGTGAGGTGTAAGGATTGGTGCAGATGAAACATTTTGGAAGCATATCGATGGTCTCGCTGGAGGCGGGGAACAGGCTGAGGTAAACGGGGATGGACGACCGGAGGGTGAGGGCGATGCGGCCACAAGATCGCGACGCAATGATGGGGAAGGACGAGGGTGCTGACGGGCATGCTGGACACGCGGCGCATCCTCGCATGTCGCCTTCCGGTCACATAGTCACGATCTCATGTCGATCCAGAGTCACGCCCAAGGGCCTGCTCCGAAGTTGACACTCAAACCAACTGTCGATTGCCTTGAAGAGTAGCTAAAAGAGGTGCTGATTTTTTTTGGTTAACAGCGGACTTCCTTACCGGTATTTCGAACACATAGGAACGATGGCAGCATACCTAGGACTGTGTTCGGTGTTAGCGGACGGTGCTAACGGATCCAACACGTGTAGTCACCATTATAAATACGCGTTCGACGTGCCCTCCGCTTCCGTTTCTGCTCTTTCCCAACCGCACACGCCTCCGAGCACACAGCCTATTCACCATTACCCGCCTCGCAGCGCATCAAGTCATCATGCCCATTCGAGTTCCATGCCCCGGTGCGAAGGTGAGTACACGACGACTCCCCTTTGACACGGACGTTAAGTGTAATCTCCCTCCCTTTGTCCTTTGTTCTAAGGCTGAGCTTCGCAACCTGCGAGGCCTGTACTTCAGTTCAGCTGTCGATGAAGCCAGTGCTGTTAATGTAGCAACAGTCATCCCCCGAGCAGAATCCCGCCTCGCCAAACGATTCCCCTCCATCGAGAGCGTCCTTGGCACAGGAACGCCGATCCACGAATGCTTGGTCACGGTTTCCGACGACCAGGGCACGCCCTACCGCTTCTTCGTCGCCTTCAGAGAGCAACAAAGCCTCCCTATCAACCCAGCGCTGAAGAAACTGTTTCCTGACGGAGACTTTCGGGGAGAGGTCGTCGTTATGCGCGCGGGAGCACGGGTCATGGTCGTAGACCTGAGGGGGGCGAAGTTAGCCTTGCTCGCGAAGCGGGCGGTCAGAGCGTGCGTACTTCGGTGACATTCATCCAACGCCTCCATTCACCATTGACGTCATCATGTCGCAGTTTCTTGCTCGAAGTGACAGCTCGTCGAGCGCAAGATAGAAGACGCCTGCCCGCTCTCCCGACTCAACTGGGCTAAGGACGTCCAGAGTTTACAGAGTAGACGTAGTCGTAACACAACCTATCGGATAGTTGCCACCTAATAGTCGATTCATACGTTAGCCTGCGTACAACAAACTGAAAAGACAATCAGGAAGCTCAGTTCGACATACCTGCCTCGCGAACGAGCACGCTCCGGCGTTCCGCCCGGGCCGTGTCGGATCAGGGCAGCGCGCGGTGAAGGCAGAGCCGGCCGCGGGAAACATGGACGAGTACGCCAGAGCGGTGTTGACATTCCTGCGCGCGCAGTCCCAATCTCCACTGCCCGTCCTGCTTGGACATCCACACGGAGCTCTCGCTACGGCGACATAAGCACGCGTCCCAATGATTCGGCGACACGAGTATCGTAGGCCGGAACGATGCACATCGTCCGGCGAGGGCACCACAGCTTTGGCTGCACGTCAGGAGTGCGAGCGAGTGGAAAGTGGCTGGGGAGGCTTCTTTCAAACTCACCAGCCAAGTTGCCGTCGAGTCGACCTCCTTGTGAGTCGACATCCTTGTGCGCGACTCTGAGCTTCGCAGAGCCAGTGCCGTTCGACTCGAAAGAGGTCGTTGACCCCTTAGGTGACTTGCTTGCTCCTAGTCAGCATGCCTTGCCCGTCACCTACTCATGAGCTTGGCACGTACCGTTTGGAAACGCTTCGAAGGCAGCTGAGCCTGCCTCCTCGAAGCAAGGTCCTTCGCACGCTGCATCGAGTTGACACGGGACACGACATTTGACAACTTCCCCTAGTAGGCCACACGCACAACGCTGATCAAAAATCGACGGTCCAGGGCGAAGGCGAGTGGAGAAGGTCCAACGCTAGTAGTAGAGAACGGGGAAGGAGGGAGCGTCGTTTGGCGCTCGTGGTGCTGAGCAACCATGTCACGGCTGGTCACGGCCACGGAAGGTCACGCACGTTGAGCTCGATTAAGCCTGAGTACTCCATTACCCCATCTCCCCCGCCCCTAATTACATGAATATCTATAGATGTCCATCTCGGTCAGGGAGGCGACGTACTCGCGAGCCGTGACGCGTTGCCATCGCAGGTCTCATGTGGCCGACGATTCTTAGTGCCCTCAAACCAGTTGCCCAAGAGTTGTCAGCTGCGATTCAAGCGTTCTGAGTGCGGTGTTAGTGCAAATATTTTCTGTTAATGGAGAAACGTACTGCTTGATCTCATGGACGTGCTCGAATATATACGGCTCTTCGCTTACACAGAGATCTTCCAAGTCCACTGCTTGCAGCGCGTTTAACCAGGTGTCATCGTACGCCGATCTGGGGAGATGCGGTACGGCAGCGCGTGAATCGTCGAATTGGTTCGTTACCTCCCGGGCATGGACAGCAGCCCCTCGACTTCTGCGATTGGTCGCACTGACGCGTTTCTTGCGGTACATGGCGTCAAATGCACGTAGCCACGATGTCACCTTTTCGTTCCTCCATCTCTTCTTGACTACGCGGTAGTGGACGATGTCGTTCTCCACAGAAGACTCGTCAGAACTCATACCATCAACTCCAAGCCTGCGGACCATTTTGACGTGCGGTTTCAGGCTGTTGTAAGTCATCGCAGCAGTCAGCCTTCGACGGAATAACTGGGTTGGACGCATTAGCAGGAGAGAGGTGCAGGGATTACGCGACGTACTGCACGCTTCCGCTCGTCACGGTTGGCCGCATGTTTGTATTTGTCTTGATCGTCCTTGCCAGATAGGGACCGTTGGTACACGTGAGCGAGATGGTTGAGGTGAGTCTTGAACGTCTTGCGTATAAGTTCGGCGTCCTCGTTTTCATAGGGCTCGTCGCAGTCCAGAAAGCTGTGCACGAAGACGCTGATCGCACTCTTGTTCCAAGCCGTTCCCGGCGTGGACCTCAAGTCGGGTCGGAAGCGCGTCTCGGTGCTACAAGGTCCGTCTCTCCTAAGATCCCAATTCTTGACCTCTTCTGGCGAAGGTATGAGGTTAGGATCAAAGGGTGAGCGCCGATGAGGGCGGTTCATGATACGCCTCGCATGAAGATGAACCTCCGTCTGAGTATCGATTTCAGTGTTGGGGTATGGGGGAGATGGCCGCCACACGGGTTCACTGACCTGTAAGATAAGCGTAGCATCGTCTCGGTGCTTCGGAAGTCCGGCGATCTTGGGTTCTTTGCGCTGTAGGTGGTCTCGTGCTTGAGGTGCGACGTTCGGAACTGGGTTAATGGAGGAGCTAGGATGTGGAGCGAGGGGAGGATTTGGGGCCTCGGCCCTGGACTGGAGACCTTCTCGTAGAGCTGTAGAGAGTTCCCGAAAGCCCTCTCGAAACCCGGTCGACAAATCCTGAATGGCTGTTTGCAGCTGCAGGAAATCTCCCCTTGTGGCCGGAACCATCTACGCGAATGAGTGTTTTAGCATCCTCTGCTGGAGATGTGACGAGGCTCCTACATATGGGTTTAAAGGAACGTCGCTTGCGGGTGGAGGTCCTCTTGGCGGTTGGTAGCTCCTTGAGTCTGCGTCCGTCGTGAGGCCAGCATGAGACGAACGCCTAGACGAAGGCATCGAGTTGCGCTCTTCCCGCGAACGATTGCCTAGGCCATCCGCACTCTATGACCCGATTAACGCAAGGAGGACGCAATGTCAGAATCCCTACTTACAGGTCGGGGGTTATCGACATCCATAGCCACTTCACTACGAGCGCCCACCGCGGCGGGTGTGCCGGATCCTTGGGCCGAGGAGCGTCCAGTCAGCTCGAGTCCTGGGGGGCTGTTGCTCGTTGCAGGCCGCGGGGTTGAAACGTCGGCGACAGTGTGTCTTTCTTCCGGATGCGCTGGAATCGTGTTGCGAGTCGACGTTCCCGCAGCGCTGTGGGAGCCCGTCTGTAGCATCGAGGTTAGCTCAGGCTATGAAAATTCGGGTGGAAGGCAGCTCACTGTTGCTTCCATGAACACGGGACGGTGCGTTCCATTCTCAGGGAGGACAATAGGGCTGGCCTCTTGCGCAACTACAGATTGGTCGCTCTCGATAACTGTACTACGATCATGAGCAAGGCTGGCTGCTGCAAGACTGGCTGCTGGAGACGTCGAGACCCCGAGAAGAGCTTCTTCAGCAGGTACTTCAGGCTCTTGATCGTCAACCGCCGAGTCGACGTCTACAGGGAGCTGATTTTACATGTCAGCGAGGTGTGACGTGGGTCTGGGCTGAGCAGATACCTCTGGTGGAAGGTTGTTAGGGCTCGGGCTCGCCTGATGGGCGGATGTCGCGTTTTCCTTCGGGCACATGTCAGGCTGCACTAGGCGCTACTCAAGGACAGGACGCACGATGATTGGCTGAGCGGCGATCACGGGGCGATCTCCCGCTGGGCCCGCTGGACCCGCCGCTGGACCCGCCGGACCCGCCGGACCCGCTGAGCCCGAGGCGTCAGATTGGGTAATGGCGGAGGACAATATTTGTGAGCATACCGTTGGCAGCCACTGTGGTCTTATTATCTCGCTTCTTTTTCTTAGTCCGAGGACGCCTGTCCGAGTCTGAACCAGATCCTGACGAGCTTGGAGTTCTTTCGCGTCTTTTCCCGAGTTGATACCTGTGAACGGCTGGAACTTGGGAAGGGTAGCCGTTTGGGAACGATGTCGGAGGTAACAGGAACGGTCTAGGCCCATACCCCGGCGGCCAATATGAGCTTCCGTAGCGAGGGTCGAGAGGAGCGTTCTGATACGCGTACGGAGGTCCGGATGTGCCTGTGGGTAGCTGAGGAGGTCGGAAGCTGTGTTTTCGTTAGTAACGCCCGCAGAGGGTGCGAAAGACGCACTGAGCGTACGGCATAACATATGGAGTATACTGTCCATATGAACCCCATGGACCATACATCACAGCGGGAGGTGCCGCATTTACAGCACTGTGCTTTCGTCAACTCATGAGAGCGTTCGGAAGTTTGAGAGAAAAGGCGTACCCGGATGTTTCGTTCGCATCGTACTCCCCGTCGTCCATGTACTCCCCGTCGTCCATGTACTCCCCGTCGTCCATGTACTCCCCGTCATCCATAGCCAAACCGTCGTCTCCGTTACCACCCTCCGACTCCATCCCTTCGTCCATTTCTTCATCTGTGCTGTCGCTGTCGCTCGAAAAATCCCCTTCATCTGAAGACATTACTCCGCCTGCATGGATCCTCAGCACTCAGCGCTCGAACACTTACCTCTGAAGTTAAGGTCTGCCAAGCCGTGCTCAGGAGGATTCGGACCCGCCATGGAAGAAGAGGACACGTCGTCGACGAGACAAAGGCATTGAGTGGCACAGACGCCGCCCTGCCATAACGCGCGCGCTATCGAAAACGTGCCCAAGACCACGCCTCACGTTGCAATTGGAGTGGAGAGTTGATCATGATTGTAAAAAGCAGACGGTAATACAATGCTCATAATTGTGTCGCATCTAGACAATACAAAGCCCATCCTCGATATTGCACTGCTTGGGGTCCATCGAGCCTAGGGGATAAGACGTTACTTCAGCTTGCTGTACTGGCCACAAGAGAGTCGAACACGGGAAGCTCACTGAGTGCGGTGTGGGTAACACCCACGCATTGAGTGGCTCAGACTGTTACATCTGGCGCGTCCAAGGCTCCGAGCCACAGGGCGTAGAGAGTGAAGAAGGTAATGACACCGGCGACGACGGTGTATGCGTAGATGTTGTTTGTGAGCAGAGAAAACATAGTTGGAGGTAAGTGAAGACGTGGCCAGACAGGTACGCTCTTATATGGTCGCCGCAAACCAAGGCTGCTTTGACCTATGAAGCATTCCCACGATTAAAGCATATCCAGAGTCTCCGCCAAGTCACGGGAGACCATCGCCAGCGACTCGGACACGCAGCCCTGGCCCTTGACGGAGCAAAGCGTGAAGAACGGTGGATAATCAACCAAGACAACAACATACCTCAAGGAAAGCACCGAGCAGCTCTTTCAATGATCCCAACCGAACGACAGCGTCGAGTAGGTCACGCACTTGGACGACCTCATCGCCCGGGCCGTGGACGAAGAACGAGGAATCGTTCTGCGCGGAGCGCTCATCCTGAGGAGGTATTAATGCGGCAATTAACACAAGGCGAGATTCGGGCTCACGGAGATCGCCCGTATCGCGTTTTGTTGCATCATGGCCTGACGGTCCATCGCCGCGCCCAATGAAGCCAACTCGTGGACCAGACTGTGCCTCTCATCTGCCGCGACGTCATCGTGCCAGCCAATGACTGCCTCGAGAACTTTGCGAGCGGTCCTCATCAGATCCTCCCGCTGACCAGCCACATGGACAACCAGGGCGAGAGGGAACGTCAACCGGGCACGCACAGCGGCGGGCTCCATCGATGCTGGATTGCAAATTTCGGGATCCTGCCGGGACCAGTCGGGACCATAAGTTGACATCACAGGAAAAACTGTACGGATATTTGCTTACGGAGATGCAGAGGAGCTGGAGCGAATGGCAGATGGCGTCGAATTCGGAGCGCAAGTGGCGCCCGTGGGCAATGCCGATAGAAAGGTCATCGCGCAGCGTGGTGATCGCATGCTGGAGGCGTTGTCGATCCTTCGTGAGCAACAAGGAGCGGTGTTTTTGGAATTGTTGAACCATCTTCGTTTCAACACCAGTGAGCGACATACGAACAGCCACATAAGATGAACTTGCCGACGAAACACGAAGAAGCATCCCAGAATTAGCGGCGGTGAAGCCCTCGAGGGATGCCCCGCACTCTGCTGTCGACTGGTTATACTCAGCAATTGCAGATCCCAGTCGACGATCAAGGTCGGCCCGATGGGTCGCAACTGATTCGACTACGATGGGGACGAGCGTGGGAAGCCATTTCTCGCGAGGCACGCTGACCAAACGACAGTCGCTGATAAATCTGCACAGGGTTTAAGATCGGCTTCACGTCAATGAAATAATGTCTCACCCTTCAAGCGTCTCGGCCATCTCGATACCGCGGTTATATAGAGTAGTGTACAATTCCAGCACTTGCTTACGATCGTCGTGGACAGAAGGAGTCGACATGTCGAGAGATGAGGAGGAAGCTGGGGAAGATGAGGAGGGAATACGCTGCCGGGAATATATACTGTTCATATAAAGATTGTATGGTAGCGCTCTTTGTAAAGCTACGCCCCTATAGAGGAGTAAAGGAGAACGGGGCTGAGATTCACTTTTGGCACGAATGCCAAGACTCACCGTTTGAGACCAATAACTGATTGACATAACCTGGTGCGCAGGCGGGATGCTTTGTGCGAGACCACGGTACCTGGTATTTTAGGCCAACCCAAGCCATTCGCGTGAACGGTGAACGACTCATAGCGGGTTCCTGATGAGGTGGTCGAGGATTCGCAGAGGTACAGACCTCACGGTCGCGGTGTTGCTGGGGGTAAGACGTCAGCTTGGGGTTCGCGAAAGTGAACTTCGGGGAGCAACACACGTTTGGTGGCCTCCCTGAAGCGTGCACAGGAACCGAGGTCTAGCGCGTCCGTTCTGGCACCCAGTTTAGGGCAACGTGTGGGGAGAAGACGAGCACGACCTACACGTCGAAGAATCTAATGCCTTGTGCCTTGGCCCGGATCTAGACAAATGACGAAGGGTGTCCGCGAACGACGCCTCGCCCGGGTCGCGTCCATACCTTCTCAAGCTCCGTCATCACGATGAGCTCTTCTTGACCCTCTGCTGGACTGCTGTTGTCGTAGGCGAGGAGGGCGATGAACTTCATAGATGCGTGGAGAGGACCTGATGAAGGACAAGAGAGTGACACGACGGGAGGGCCATGCGCACCGAGGCAGAGTATGGCCACCTCAGCCAGAGCCCTGATCACGTCGCCACGCGACCCGGACTGCGGTCCGGCCTGAAGGCCTGACTATTGGTCGCCGATCACAGACGCCCATACTGAAGTTCGAACTCTGCGATCGCCAACGCGATGACCGACTGGCGTCTGTCGGTGGCTCGCCCTTCGGCCTTGTCCAAAGCCGTTCCAAAGCCGCTCTAAACGCGAAGCCCCAGCTCATTCTCTTCCGCATCATGTAAATTCACAGCGTCTTTGTCTGGAAGCCATCGCGCACGGACGTCGGACGATTGACAACCCTCTGCTGCTGTACGTGTTCGTTGCTCAACTGTGCCATGTACGGTCGTTCGTATTGACTGCGGAACAGACTACGCGAAGTGGATCCAGAGCCACCGCCCCCTTCCCCTCAAGCTCAACCAATTGGAACAGCGTCGTCCTCTGGGAGTTCAAGAACCAGCCCTTCCTCCGCACGAGGCCGACGAGGAGGTTCTCGCGATCCTGGACCTGTACCGCCGCGTGCACGAGGAGCTGCTCGCGGTCCTGGGGGAAGTCGAAGGAGAACGCTGCACACGACGACGGTGGAGGGCTTCGTGCCAACGATGGGGCGGGGCGCGACGTCGCACTGTCTGGGCCAGAACTTCTCGCGGCCGGAGATGTACATCTTCTTGGAGGACGCGAGCAACGCGTCGGGCCATGGGGCTTGGTGCTCGCGCCGTGCGTTGCGGTGCTGCAGGTCGTGGTCGTGCCCTGCGGGAACGACGTGGCGGCGGACCTTGCGAAGGTCGGCATCCGTGCGCAGGCCGGTCTCCGCTAGGGCTATACTCCCAGCTACAAGTTCAACGACTGCGAGCAGAAGGCGAGTGCTCTATCAGTGTTTGTTTTTGCGGTGTATCTGTATCTGGCCGTGACGTCGTGCGCAGGGCGTACCCCTCCGCCTCAAGATTGGGCCCTAGGACCCCCGCTCGCCGACCGTCTCCGTCTCCACCCTCCTCGATACGATCCAGGCGGACACTCAAGCGCGCACAGGAGACGTACAACCCTCGCCTGCGCGAGGTGTGCAAGCGGGAGGACATCGTGCCTACTCTGGACGACAAGTGCGTCGTTGAGGCCCCCATGTGTGTTTCCCCGCCGGGCCACTCATCCTGGTACATACGGCGTTCTATCTGAAAGCTGTAGCGTCCCATAGCGTTCTGCCCAATGGCGGCCTGCGTGGCGCGGAGCGAAAAAAAGCTCTTGAGTCTTCCTTGAAGACGGAAAAGTTAGTACGCGAAACCGAAGCCTCAAAAAAGCAACCGAGCCAACGCCAACCACTTACCATGAGGACGACGACTCCTAGCTCCACGGGGCCCCTCTATAGCACCTAGTCGCCATGCTCGCTTGGTACGGCTAGCCTCGACCCTTGAGCGGGCGATGGTGCCAAGCAACCCGGGCCATGCACACCCAACGCCCCCACCCCGCCTCTGCCTCCCCCCTGCCCTCGCACGACTCCCGCGCAGGCGATATACCATGGTGCAAGGAAAGACGAAGGGCCTCTCGAAGGGTAAGAGCTCGAATGCGTCCGCGCGGCACCCTCAAAAGGCAGCAGCGGCCCCGAAGAAGGCTGCGCTGCACAAGGTGAGCCAGCCCCGGCCCCGACCGCATGCCCGCTTGGCGGCTCCCGCATACTGACGCTGGCGAGTCTGCCCCTTGGTGCTTCCCACCGGCCCCGTCCCCAGCGCGGATGCTCGCCAGGGGCAGTGGGTGGCGTGGCAGTGGGAGGATTGAGAACGGGGGGCCCATCTCGAATTGGGATCAGCAAGAGCATCGAGCAGCAGGTCGCCGCCGCCGCGTCCTCGGGGAAGCTCACGATCATGACGAACGCGGCGCTGGGTGCGTGCGCGGCGGCCACGTTACGGAGGACTGACTTCCTCGCGCGCCTGTCGCGCGCCCTATCTCTACGCTATCTCCCCAGAACGTCGGCGGAGACGCCCAAGAAGCCATGACGCACTCCCCGCCGCCCCTTCGCGATCTTCTAGGTCGACCAAGTACGCCTGCTCTCCCCGTGTGCCCCCCTCTCGTCATGCTAACGGCAGCGCATCAACAGAGCGGATGGTTTGCGAGCTGGGAACCTGTCGAGTCGACGTCGGAGCGGTAGTTTGTGCCAGCGGGGCTGTTGTGAGACGTGCATACGCAACATCTATCCCGCCTCATCCCAGAGTTCGATGTGTGCGATGGGAGGGTTGGTGTGTGGTTAGATGGGGGGGGGGGAGAGCGCTCATCAGAAAAGCCGTCTCACCGCCTCCTCAGCCGTCGACGCCTCTGCACTGAGGCGGTCGCCTTCACCCACTATTGAGCCCTATCGCGACGGCATTGTGTAGAGCTGAGGACTCGCACAAGCGGACGGTGTGCGGCGGGAGACTTGAGACGAGGGAGATCGGTGTACACACTTGAGACTTCGACCTCTAGATCGGAAGACGGCGAAGATCGCTCACGAGGGATCGTCTCCTCGGGCGTCCTCGTCCTAGGTCCACGCCTCGTAAGGCGCTGATCGGAGATTCGGGGAAGGTTGTTGTCGAGGTTGAGGAGATGAGACGGTGGAGGGGAGAAACAGAAGTGGAAGAAACGTACTGCAAGACACCCTTGTCCTCCTAGGCCTTGAGCTTGAGGTAGTTCTCACGGTTGACGTTGGCGAAGCCCTACTAGTACTTACGGACATGTAGCGGACAGGGTGGAGAGCCTCCTGGACGACGGAGGCGTTCTGGTCCTTCGTACGGATGGAGACCTAGGATGAGCCGTAAGGCTTGCACCGAGCACGACGCATACCGGTCGGTAGACTGAAGGAAGAAGCGATCTGCCCCGGCGAAGGAGAACGTGGAAGCGATGTGGCAGTAGAAGAAGAATGGGGACACGACGGTAGGGTGGTAGGGATTGTTCTTGCAGTAGCGGTAGCAACGAGCGGGACGGCAACCCAAGATTGGAGGTCTGGTGGTGAGTGTCATCCAAACGAGCGGGACAGACGAGCGATGTCGGCGAGGCCGCTCACCGGTGGTTTTCAAGACTTGTACCCCTATAGGAACTCCAGTGGATGGCAGAGGCGACTAGACACTATCAACCGTGAGGCGAGGGCATGCACTGCGGCGCGAGTCGATGCGAACAGCGCGAATAGCGACTCACTTGGAGACTGAAAACCTCACCGTCGTGCCTGGCTCTAGACAAACAGAGGGAGATAATAGGCCCTGGCCACCCCGTTTCGCATGCGTCAGTCCAGATCCCCCGGGTTTCTGCGCGCCGAGCATCATCCGCAGACACAGCAGGTAGTCAAGGACGTGGCTCTCGCGCTCCGCAGTGCTTTGCGCGCGTCGACCGAGGGATCCAGACGTCTTCACGTCAGGCCGCAGGTCGTCCATCGACTTCCGAAGTAAATGCATGGTGGTGGGTGGAGGGAGCGGAGTCGGTAGGCGGAACCAGCGTGGTGGATTCAGGGGAGGACTCGAGGATGGGTGGAGGCCGGTGTCGGACGTCGAACAGGCAAAGCCCAACAAAGCTGCCTTCCTTGCGATCGGCGACTGGCGATCAGCCAGAGTCCGTCACGGCGCTCATTCCCCCGTCACACAGTCACGCGTCCCGCTTCCAAGCACGAGGGACGTGGAGTCCACGTCCCTGGCAGCTTGACCATCGACTGTCTCACACGCAGCAACTACGAGTGCTCGCCCTTCGTACTGATGGTGCCATTTCAAATCAGTCCGCACGGTGAAGTATTGCGAATTCTTCGGACCGCATTATAATGATAATGTAGATGTGACGCTGACCACGAGGCGGGTGCATCGTGGACGTCAGGAAGGACCTCCATCTGCCTCCCCCTCGCCCTTCCGATACTCGAGTTCCCGCCTGTGCTCATCATGTATGCTCAGTGTCCCATCTGTCGCGACAATTTCGAACCGGACTCAGCTGATCAATGCCCAGTACGTCTTGACCAGTGTGGTGCGTCCCTCCATGCTCGTGTTTCTTCTCGTACGTACTCATCTCATTGTTCAAAGGTCACGTCCTTTGTGCTAGATGCCTTCGCCACATTCTGGGGACACCTCCGCGCTCCTGTCCGAGCCGATGCAACAGAAATCGCCCAATTGAGAGCTGGGCAGTTCTCCGTCTTTCTTTCAAGACGGGCGTGGTGGGCAGGGACGTTGCGGAAGCTGTTGAGAAGTACGTGCCGAATACTCTTCTATCGCCAAATCTCAACGCGTCTTAGGCGGAAAGGAGAGCTGTATGCAACTGCTGCTCGAGAGGAGGAGCTGCATCGCAAGGCCACCACCAAACTTTCTTTGCTGAAGAAACAAGTGGAGAATCAGAAGCGTATGGTCGCGGAACGCGAAAGGTACCTCGCCAGAGAGCAATCTGCCATCACGGACATCAGGAAATGCATCGTCGACAAGCAGAGCGACTTGGCGAAGATACGGCTGAAAATAGGACACGTCAAACGTGCTGCAAGGAAAAGTGTGAGTTTATTTGTCGTATTCCATGGGGGTTCGTCTCACAGCCCGCTGCAGAAGAATGGCCACTCCGGGCCACCCGCTTCCAGCGATGATGTCTCCGTAGGCGACCCGCCCGTTGCTGGGCCTTCTCGCGAGCAAGGACACCACCCCATTCAGGTTCTCGTTCGTTTTTCTCTGGCTTTTCATCCTTCCTGACGCACCACATAGGCGGCTGGACCGTCTCGTATCCCAGATGAGTCTCCGTCTGCGAGTTCCCCTCCTTCGGTTGTCGCTCGTCGAAAGCGAGCTAGGGACGACGACAATTCGGAAGGATATCAGGTTAGATCTTATATTTGTTCCTGCACTGCACCACTGAAAGACCGGATCTCTAGAACGTGCCTTCCAAGCGTTCCCGCACCTGAACTACATGTGTCCCGATAGACTTCTCCTCCACCATTTGTAGCGTCGTATTCATGGATGTAAAATTACGTAATCATACGCTTTTTCGAGCCACACTCCCCCAGTCGGGCTTACGTAACCCCTGAGCTTCGGATGTCTCCCTGCTCCTACTACCACGAACTCCCTTTCGTAGAGCTGCATCACCCCTCCCTGGAGACAATTTCGACTCATCAATGGCGGGAAGAGCGACACGCAAATCTAAAGGCGTTAGCTCTGCGACCAGACGACGTCAAAAGGAAGATGCTGAGCTCCAGCAACGATTAGACGCAATCTCCCTCGCGGACGCCGCACTCAACGACATCAGACAGGCTGTTGCCCAGTTGACATTGGAGGATCCTGAGGCAAGGAAGTTGGACAGGAAGCCAGAATTAGGTGAGTGAAGATGGTTTGTCCGATGGTGCTTTGTAACTTACGATTTGTAGGTCCCCAGAGCTCCGATCCTGCGACGCATTCCATCAACGTTAGTGCCTCGCAGGCCTCCCAGTCGCTCATGCAAGATCTCGAACACATCGGCAAAACTTTGAGAGCTCAACGCCCCCTCCTTCTGTCGGGTTCACCTCTGGTGTTCACGGCTGACCCCCTCAAAGGCGGGGAGTTCTGTCGTTTGCGACCAGAAGCTATCGCTGAGGCGAACGCCGAGCCGTTTGCGTTGCTGCCCGATCACGCTTCCAATGTCTCTCTACTTGAGTACGAGAACGTCGTACTCGATGTCGTTTTCTGGCTTCTCCGAATATCTACCACAGACGAGACGGTCGAAGGCCGCGCTCGGACCTCTCTTCTACACGAAGCGTATCGAGAGTTGGACCGCATTCAGTCGCAGAAGGAGTCCGAGTGGAATCGACAGCGGGCAGGTGTTCCCTTGTTATCAACAGATGACGATGATGGGGTGGTTTCGACAAGTAAGTGCGTTGTATGACCATTGCGATCCCTGCTCATCATTTGCATATAGACGTGTTCTTCAGTTCCCCACTACGTCCCACCAGCGATGACGATGCCCTAGTCAAATCGGTATTCGTTGTTGTTCTCGTCCTGCATCTGTTAGAAGGTGTTACTCGCCGAGCTAGTCAAATGTTGCTGGCTGGATTTCGAAGCATCGTCCGGTTGACCTTACGACGTGCTCGTGGAGAGGTCCTGGAGCTCGGGGACACAGACACGTTGAACATGATCTCCGGCGATCCAAGAACTCTCATTACCCACGCCAACCTAGACCCCATTCTCGACATCTACAACTGTTGTCCTACGTGTTTCATGCCGTATCCCGAAGCTTCCTCACCCACACACTGTACCCGCCGTTCAACTCCTTCAAGCTCTCCCTGCGGAACGGCCTTGTTCCGCACTAGAATCATCGGAGGGACCCAGGTCAGTCGGCCGGTACGAAAGTACTTGCATCAGAGGATGAAGCCTTGGGTCGGGAGGCTTTTGTGCCTTTCTGGCATCCAAGACGTCCTTCGAGCGAGATCTGGCTTCGGAGATGACTTTTGGGATGGTCAAGCGATCAAGGATCTCGTGGGTGCCGATGGCAAACCCTACCTTGATGGTCCCTCTTCAGAAACTCGATTGGTCTTCGGTCTCGCTGTCGATAGCTTTAACCCTTACCACTCCAAGACTGCTAAGCAGTCGGTGTCGAGCACGGCCATCTACATGGTCTGTCTAGACTTGCCCATCCATCTTCGCTACCTCCCCGAGTACATGTATCTGGTCGGTGTCATACCCGGTCCGACGAAGCCATCTTTGGATGAAATGAATCATTTCATCGCATTGGTCGTCGACGAGCTCCTTGACTTCTGGCACCCTGGAGTGTGGTACTCACGGACCGCGATATGTCCTTCTCGGCACCTCGTTCGTGCCGCTCTTGTACCCTTGATATGTGACCTCCTTGCCGCGCGCCAGGTCTCTGGTCTCTCGTCCCATTCCTCGACCTATTTCTGCAGTTTCTGCGGTCTCACGCGCGAGTTCATGGAGAACTTTGATCCTGCTTCGTGGCCTAAGCGGCACCTTCGTGAGCACCGGAAGCATGCGGAGGCTTGGAGGGACGCGGCGTCGGAGGAAGAGAGGGAGGTTATCTTCCAAGCCCATGGCATCAGGTGGTCGGAGCTTCTCCGGCTACCGTATTGGGACCCAATCCAATTCACGGTGGTGGATTCAATGCATAATCTCTATCTTGGCATCGTGAAGACTCACTTCCGCGATGTGTGGGGGATGGACATGGATGTTGAAGACGGTGACGCTGCTACTCATCCCACCAAGAAGCCTCCTCCGCGACCTTCTGCTGCCGAGCTCCAGCTGGGTGCACAGGCCCTGCTCTACGGTACAGCCACAGAACTAGGTAAATGTTCCAAGGCCGTTCTCTGGCACCTTTGCGAGGAACGTGGACTTCGGCGGGCAGGAACTAAAAAGCAACTCCTCAAGACCTTGAAGCATTGGGTGAGTAGGGGACGTATAACTACTACCCATTCGGACGTGAAGTTTAACTTGACTGCAGCGAACCACAGGTGGTATATCTGGATCTCGCCCTGAACGCGATCCACCAACCCCTTCGGGGACCGCTGTGGCCGGTGCGACTGCCGCCCAAACGACAACTTGGATCCCATCGGAAATACCGGGCAGCGGTCGCCTCGTACCGGAGATCGCTCCATTAGACACTAACCGCGCATTGCAAAAGCTTCTCGAGGGGAACTTCAAAGCCCTCCATCGATTCAATCGACCAACAATTGTCGCCTTGTGTCAACGGTACAATCTTACGTTCACTGAAAGGGCGACGAAGGCCGTCCTATGCGACCTCCTGAAATCTGCGGTGGCCAGTGTAAGCTCTTTTCTTGTATACTAGATCATGACAGTGCGCGATCCTCATTATTCTTCTGGCTCAGTTACCATCTACTGCGGTGGACTCCGACTTGCAACCGGGCCCGCGTGCCGAATACGAGGTAAGCTGTGGTTGTAACGCCGAGTCGCTGTCCCTAACATTCACTCAGCCAGAGGCCATCACCACCAATCATCCTCAAGCCCCCAGAGTGTCCAGGAACCAGGTGAGTTGCGACGGTTTGTTGTTCATTCGTCTCTCCTCAGCCGTAGCTTCTTCAGGATCCTGTGCAGGAGGAGCGACCCAAGCGGAGCAATGTGGCATTTGGTAAGGAGGCCTTCTCCGCCTTTCATGACGTGAGGGAGTCTATGGAGCTTCCAAGTTGGATCAATCAAGTTCCGCGCGCATTTGGCACAACTGAACATGGAAAACTCAGTGCCGACCAATGGCACACAGCGTGCACGGTCGTCATCCCTGTCGCCCTTATCTGGTTATGGGGAACGGAAGAGGGACGCAAGAGGGACATGTTGTGTAACTTCATGGACCTAGTCACAGCTGTCGTATTTGCGGGTCTATGGCGCATCACTCCAGCTCATATCACGATTTTCGAGGAGCACATGCAACGGTACCTCACAACATTCAAAACGTTGTACAAAGAGGCTGGCGTGGTTCCTAATCACCACTTATCCCTACACCTTCCCGCGTTCATGCGCCTATTCGGACCCGTACACGCTTGGAGATCTTTCGCGTTCGAGCGCTACAACTACATGCTTCAGTGCATCAACACGAACTTGACCTTTGGTATGTACACATCACGAGCCTTCTTCTCCGTCTATCGTTGACGACCCAGTTTGCCGTAGGTGAAATGGAGGGCACTTTCATGAAGACCAGTTGTCGAGCCGCCAATCTCCGGCCACTCCTCCGAGATGCAGCCTTCAAGACGGCTCTCGAAGAATTTGTTCAGGTCTACAATGAGCTCTCGGGAGAAGACGAGAGGGGCATGAGATTAGACTCCGTGCTACGATCCACTGGTCTCTACGCCATCCCAGCGCATAGATCGGGGGGTAAGGATCCTATCGCCTTGGACGATGCCATATACACCGCGCTACTCAAAACCCTCAACAATCGTTCATCGAGCCCATCATACATCGATCATAACGTCGGTGTGAAGACGCAGCAGCAGCGTTACCTCTCACGCCAGGCTCGTGTACACAGCGACATCATTATCCACGGCATACACTATCGCACAAGGAAGTCCGCTCCGCGAGACAGCAACGTCCAGTTCAGAGTCCCCGGCCAGGATCACCCATCAGCGGGGAGCATTTCCGCGATTTTCACCCATTGTCGTAAGTCGGCTCAAGGCGAGATTGTAGAAGAGACGTTCATCTCCGTCCGTGAGTTCATCGGGTTGGAGCCCAGAGACATCCCCTACGACAACTTCCGCAAATTTCCACATGCAGGCGGCCGACTTTATTATGACAAGCACGACGAGATTCATGTCCTGCGACCAGAGGACGTGGATTGTCACGTTGCTCGCACTCCGCTCCACATTCCTGGCATTCCCGAGCCTTGTATCCACATTCTGCCTTTAGACCGGGTGCGTGGCCCTCGATGTCCGCGGAGTCATAGTATACTCACGTTGCACACAGATGATGAAGATTCAGTCCACATTGTCAACCGAGAACGGCGAAGATGATTTGTGACGTATCACGTTGTAATACATGCCTATGCCTTCATTCTACTACATGACCTGACGCGTTTCCGAATGGTGGCAAGGCGCTTCGTTCTGCTCCTCCATCAAAAGGGTTCTCCTCGTTGAATGAGCTACCTACAACCAGCAGAGTTCGAAAAGCACGGATGGCCATTCGGAGTTGATCTGCTGTATCCGTTTTATTCCGGAGATCGTACGTGCTGGCCTCTGATATCTGGCCCATAAGCAGCCAGAATTCTCCGCGGTTAGGGAGGCGCAGCAAGAATCTGTCCTTCGTGGTCGGGTCCGCCCAAGAGATCTCGCGTTTTGGCTGGACATTAGTCAATGATATATGACAGCCTGCGTTCGTGAGTTAAGGTGTATAACTAACCTCGTCCCCTGTGAAATCCATCCCTTCTCTGATGATAGAGGAGAACGCAATCTTATCTTCGCCATTTTCTGTGGTGGCGACGACGAGAGCATCTAACAAGACAGACTCAGGATCATATCAGGATCCCTAATGATGAACTACTCACAGCACTCCGGCACAATTTCTGTCATGACGACCGAAGCGTCCTTCCAGTCGGGGATATCGACGCTGGGGACGTCGATATTCTCCTCCGCCAGAAGGATACTAGCAAATCTTGCGCGGCTAGTGCCAAAACAGGTGACGCTGTCCCTATATATTTGAGACCCGAGTTCGCGATGAAAACACATTCGGTGAGGAAGACTATGGGACTCACGGCGTCGTCATAGTTAGGCGGGCGATTCGACCGCGATATGGTGCAAAGTCAAAGATCTAAGGACGCTTGAAACCCAGAATTAGGGTCTGCAAGTAATTGCGACTGTCGTGATGGCGGAGTTGCAATCTGGGCTCCGAGGCTTGCTTTGTTCCCCCCAGTTCAGAGCCACCTCGAGGGCGTTGCGACCGCAAGGCTCTTTGTACAGGGCTCGAGCGCAATATGAGCCCGCTCGATGGCCTGTGTAGCCTCATCGATCCCCCACGCTTTGCCACCGTCCCTGCTTCGACATGTCTAGCTCTGCCAGTGTCCGATTTGACCTTAACATCCTCGAGCAATTCTTCGCCTTAGCATTGGAGCAGGAGGCTGAGCTCAACTCCTCCCTTCGTGGGTAAGTCGTCATTTCGCGCTCTCACCCCCCTGACTTCCTGAACGGAGTCTCTCAGATTCTTCGTGAAGCATGGTATCCCCAACACCAACCCGTCCTGGTGGTTGCAAGACTTGATGGCCGCCATAGTCACGAAACATGGTCGTTCGCAAGAATGGCTGGTTGAGAAAATGTCGAGGCAGACCGCCAAGTTAACCGACACGCTTCCTGTCGCCAACATGGATGCCCGTCTCACATCCATTCACGCCTTTGCGGTCACTAAATCTGAGGCAATGTCCAACGTGAGTAGCGTAGTTGACTTTTGACCGTACTTCCCGTTGATTTTACGTCGCACTAGCTCCAAGAGGAGTTCTTCCGTCTCGGAGACCGTTTCAAGGATAGCGAGAGGGCCTCTCTGGCAGGTGTGATCGAGAGGACCCCGAAGTCCTTTGCAGATCTTTCTTTGAGGTATCAAAAATTTTCGGAGCAGCTGGAAGAATTGCGCCCATTCATCCATCTCTTGTCTCGGCCCCAGGCAAGTCTGACCATCCTTTGTATTCTCTGTGTCGACCGTCTGAACAACGCATGCAGGCTGATATAACGTCGTTTCTGCGAGCCAATACCCACCTTGGAGATGTTCAACGCATCATCTCCCCCATCGTTCAAGATCTCATCGACCTAGCGTCGGACCGCGCGTTTGTCGTCCACGAGGCGACAAGGCAACGCCTCCAAGCATGCGCATGGGACGACAGAACTTCGGCGCGGATCCGTGCTCGGGCCATCGACGCCATGAGAGGCCGCCGCGAGCGGCTCGTTTCGCTAGCGGAGCAACAGGCCAACCTCTTCGAGCGCCTGGAGGCAAGTACCACCGCCGCTTCATCCTATATCACTAGACCACTTCTCATACTCTCGTACTTCAGCGGGAGTTCACCATGGCCTGCATCAACCCGCTGCATGTCGTCAACTTTGACGGCCATCGGCTAGTTCTTCGCGACTTGTTCTCTGCCGCCTCGAAGTACAAGAGTCTCTGCCTGAGTGTGATGCGTGCAGAAGAGGTATGCGGGCCGTAGCGCAATTGTTCGGCTGTCACTGACTCACAACCCTGGCAGCTTAAGTATGTCGTCAACTTGCAGTTGATTGCGGCCCAATCTACTTGCGTGCAAGTAGAATTCCCTCTGATCGAACCCGCGAGCATGAAGTAAAGTGTTCCCTCGTGTCTATGTCCCTATAGAAGGTTACGGTGTCTGCATGACTTCAAACTTGTACAGTATCTACTTGCCCACAATATCATTAGTTGGATTATGTCGCGCCAATGTACTGGCCACATATCTATCACGTGAATGCAGCGAGAAGTGACGGACCGCGGCCGGTGACTGCGGAGCGCTAAGGTCTCCTTCCTCTTACCCTCGTGTCAAGGCAGGTCACCTTCATGGAACTGAGGCAAGTCACATCATTTTACGTGCCGTACGTATGGTCTGTAGCTCACGTATAACTGAACAGTTGCTCCGATGTGGTGAAATCACAGTTCGCCAGCACATTCGTCCAATTCTCAGACGATCTGCTTGGTGACTTCATCGATGCACACGTAGTGTTGGCACAAATCGCCACGGGGAAACGTGCAGCTTCTCATTCGTTCAAACCACGAGATGGCTATGTGCTGACGAGAGCTGTTAGATGTGATTATTATCAAACCCCGTGCCCGAGGGTTCAGTCGCTCCGAGGGCTCGGCTCGCTCGACCTTGGTGGAACGACAGTGGGAGTTTACGTGCCGAGAGGTGAGGTGAACGCCTAGGTGTTTGATCTTGGTTTGACATCCGGCCTGCAGCGCACTCAGACCGTGGAATGGCAAGATCTAGCTCTCGGGAGGTGGGCGGCTCTGAAGTTTACACACCGCAACGAGTTCTGGCGGTTTTCACGCCGACTCGCCGACGCGCGCATCTCTGAAGACCGCCGGGAAGTGCTAATCGCCGCACGTATGACCGCTATCACACAGGCAGTTGGCAGCGTTGCTCGTGAGGGGAGGCATCTGACGTGGATGACATTCCACTCGACGTCGGTGGAGGAGGAGCCTCCTAGTAGCGATGATGAGGTCTAGACTGCAGGAGGTGAATGAATTGGCGTTTGACGGGTGTGAGGGAGCGGGCCGGCCGGCCAGACCCTTTGTCTTTGCCAATGCCTCGCCAGGCCTGCGTGTGCGAAGGTATCTTCATTCCTGCTACTTCATCGCTCTTCTTGCCATCCTCGCCAAATTTGCGAACACTCAGACTCCATCCCATGGCGGGTACTTCTAAGGCCAAAAAATCTCGTAAGTAGCAGTATTTTGTGTGCATAACGCCGTTAGATGGTGCAACGCGCGGCTGTGCCACTCATCTTTGAAACACAGAGATGAACTTTCTTCAGCTTCCTGAAGACGCTACTGCGGCTTCGGGTCATCAACCTGCTTCTCGTAAGGCCCTTCACGCTGCAAGATATCATCCTTACGAACGAGTCATGTCAGGAGACCGGGATACGGGACGCGGCACAGAGTTCGTACCTCCAAAGTTTTTGCCAGTACTCAGCTAACGGCGCTGCTCTTGACCGCAGCATCCCGCCGCTGTCGGCGGTCCCTTCCGACCGATTAGATTGGCGGCTCCCTGGAGGGTTTCCAGAGTCTCCTACGCCTAGTATGCATGGGTGAGTGAGATATTTGGAGTAAAGGTGGCTGATAACCGACGCGATTCTGGTTCAAGACCTCATGGGGAACCGCCTAGCAGTATGTTCTACGGCCAACACCCGCAGTTCAACATACCCCCGTACGGCGGTGATCCCTTCGGACAGCCGATGTTTCCGGTGGCCTACAATCCTTATCCGGGTGGACCATCGCCGATATTTGGACCCCCTGGTGCCGTTCAGACCCCTGCGATGCTGGGCGAAGGTCTAGGTGCTCCCTTGGAGTATCCGGGGATGCCAGGAATGCCGGGAATGTCGGGAATGCCGGGAATGTCGGGAATGCTGAATAGGTGCGGACGGGATGGGCTTGAGCGGGTTCGAGTTGCTAACAATGTTGGGTGCCTAGCACGCCCGCCGTTCAAGTACGTGGATCTCGCCGACAGATCCCGAAGAAAACCAACGCCGGCCGCGACGCGAGGTGAGTGTATGGCCGGGTTTGAAGTTTCGCACTGGGAAGCTAAGATATGGGTTCGTATAGCGTGCAGCCGCGAGTTACGGACAAGCTTGGCCCATATGCACGGCATCGTAAACCGCTCAAGGCCCAGAAGCCCAATCGCGACAGTGACGGGACCCCCCAAACGCAGGTCTCCGACTCCAGCCCCGATGTCCTGCTGGATGTTGTGGAGCCGGCGGTTATGCAGGCGGAGCCTGTCGCTGATCCGGTCGCTGCATCCGGGACGAACATGCATGCCTCCTCGGAGAGAACCTCTACCGAGCCGACCCTTTCGACGACTCCCCCATTTCCACCGGCTACCTTGGTCGATCGGGGCACATTCGAGGTTACGAACACGCCAATCCCAGCTTTCGTCCCCGTACCTGCTTTGGATCTTGGAAGTGCTACAGCCACCGCTCAGAACAATCTGTCGCCCGTACTGTCGTTCGACGCTGCTGGTCTTTCGGCCGACCATGAGCCCGCTGCCAATTCGTCGGGGCAAGTTGACACTCAGAATTCGGGCGACCTGTCGGCGAGGATGTCTAATGGGCACGTCACTCCACCTTGCACAAGCCCTCCAGTTGGAAGCGTCAGCGTCGTCGAGCCCACGAGCAACGACGCGAACGACGCAATGGTAGGCAGCGAACGCTCTGCGAGTTATTACTCCTTGGCCAATCCAAGCGAAGAAGCCGGTGGCAGTCCAGGAGACGAATCTGTGAGGACCGTTCTTGGACGAGAGGGCGCCGAGGCGCAGGGAGGAAGTCCCCATTCGACTTCGATGTTGATCGCAAGCGGTCAGGTGCGTCAGGACTGACCTTTGTGTGGACGACACTGTCTGATTGCTGTAGCAGGATCCGATGCAGTTGCCCGATGAGATCTTCTCAGTCGATGCCGCCAACTCGGTCGATGCCATCCCGGCGGCCGTCCACAACGAGTGCGGTTGCTTCACGACCATCGCCGTGAGTAGTTCGAGTGACTTATGTTATGGGTGAACGCTCACTGGGGCTATGCAGGCACTGCGTGGAGAAGTGGACAGACTTCAACAGACTGTGAACATGTTGATGCCGGCGGCTGCGGGGCCCGCTGCAAGACAGGCGGATGCCCACGAGGCGTGCATCGTGACGATCCACATCCCAGGCTCTTCGGAGCTCGGAGAGGAGAGACAACAGGGGAGTACTGTTGTCATCCGCGTAAATGGCTCTGGCTCCAGAGCCTTGGTGCGAGAGTAACCGGAGAGAGTTGGGGTACTTCGTCTGGCCGCCCTCCGGCTAGCTGGTACCTCCAAGGTTCCCAAAATTCCTGCGCTACGTGTCCGTGTTCCGCCTCGTCTCAGAGAATATTGTCCAAAAAGGACAAGGTTTAGTGCGTTCGTTCGTGCATGTATGTTACATAGAGCCTCCGGTTGAATATATGATGGTGCACATAGAGGAGCGGGAGGGGGATGTGTGACTGAGTGACGGAAATAAGCGCCGTGACTGACTCTGGCTGATCGCCAGTCGCCGATCGCAAGGAAGGGGGTTTTGTTGTCCGACGCCGGCCTCCGCCCATCCTCGAGTCCTCCCTTGAATCCACCACGCTGGTTGCGCCTATCTCCCTCTGTTTGTCTAGGGCCAGGTATGTCCGACTGGCAGTGAATCTGCTTCTACAGGCTAAC
>CM035306.1:397467-408384 GCA_002900995.3 Ganoderma boninense
GCCTCGCTGCCATCGCCCGTCTGTCCCGCTCGTTTGGATGACACTCACTACTAGACTTCTAATCTTGGGTTGCCGTCCCGCTCGTTGCTACCGCTACTGCAAGAGCAATCCCTACCACCCAACTCTCGCTACAACCATCATGTCCCCGATCCCACCTCGGCCGCAAGCGTGCCTCTCGCGACGAACTCCTCTTCTGCTGCCACATCGGTTCTCCCTTCAGTCTATCGACCGCCATGCGTCGTGCTCGGGGCAAGCCTTACGGCCACCGCTGCTCGTGCAGACATTGGCCAGATCATCCTCTCCATCCGTACGAAGGACCAGAACGCCTGTGTCGTCCAGGACGCTTTCCGTCCTGTCCGCTACAAGTCCGTCTCCCGCAAGTAGGGCTTCGCCAACGTCAACCGTGAGGACTACCTCAAGCTCAAGGAGGACAAGCGTGTCTTGCAGTACGTTTCTTCCACTTCTATTTCTCCCCTCCACCGTCCCATCTCCTTTTAGAGACGGTGCTTACGTCCAATATATTCGCCCTCGGGGCAACCTCGCGAACAACTTTCCCCGAATCTCCGATCAGGGAGGCATCGACGAGGGCGTCGACGACCGAGGAGACGGTCGGGTCGAAGTTCTAGGCTTGTACATCGATCTCCCTGTCTTCAACTCTCCCGCCGCAGACCGTCCGCTTGTGCGAGCCTTCAACACAGTGCCGTCGCGATATTCATGTCTTGTCCTCCCAAGCCGGCACACGAGCGCAGCATAGGCAAGGAGGATGCTCGCTCAGGAGAATCCGGGTGCCCTGTTCCGACTTGCAATGCGCTCGCGCCACGTGCCGTCGATTGACTGCCCCCTTGCGCGTGCACATTCCTTTATTCATGTTGAAGACACGGAGGCTCTCTCGTGAACGTGAAATAGTCCTTCATGAGCTCGCGCTAATACTGTTTGTCCCTTCGACGCCTTTTAAGCGTCAGCACTCGGACCTAGTGTCTCATCGTGTTTCCTTCCTCTCCGTTCCCCTCCCCTGCCTTCCCGTCCTCCTCCTCACCTCGCCACTCAAACCTATCATCATGGAGCCCGGCACTGAACAGGTAGTCCTTTATGAGTGAGTAAAAGGCGTGCTCTATTGTCCAACACCTATTGATCTTGTTGCACAGCGAGGCTATACTTCTCTTCTCAGAGGATGTGACGTTCACTGGCGTATGGCCTAGTGGAGATAGCTCTCGTGAGGTTCCTGGTCGCCTCATCTTGGCGAAGTTTTCGCCTACTATCTGTGAGCCGTTATTGTTCCTGATGGTCTCTGTGTAGTTAACATGCCTTTGTAGTTGTTGTGATGGTTTTCACTCGCACCGGACGTGTTGCCAGTGGCACACCCTTCTGCACCAACATAGTGACCGACGATACTGTGTTTGAGTTCTCTGAGGTAAGCAGTGCTACCTTGACTATATCCAGCCGGTGCCAACGTTAATCCATGCCTCCGTACCACAGAAGAACAGCAGAGCCTGCATCGTTATAGACGAAGGCAGGGCACTCCACGGAGTCCCCATAGGCAACACGCTCGAGATTCGCTTCCCCCGGGCCACAGTTATGTGGCAATTTTGTAGCCTTATTCTCGAAGCGAAGCTCTGCCTCGCTGACCACCGTACCCGCCTGGACGCCCTGTTAGACAGTGTCATCGCGGAGGTGAACCACAGTGAAGCCTAGGGTATGGAACGTCCGTAGAATTATGGTCAAGTCATGTATAGATTGCGTGTCAGTCGACTCGTTTCCAAGTCGCGTATTGATGATTACTTGTATACCGCTCTTGAATGTGATATGTTCGATGTCAATTCTAGGAAAGTATGAGCTCGGAATGTGACGAGACTTCGGGAAGCGGAGTACAAGCGCCGTGACCGACTCTGGCTGATCGCCAGCCGCCAGGCGGCTTTGTTGGCCTTTGCCTACTGTATTCGACGTCCGACGCCGGCCTCCGCCCATCCTCCAGTCATCCCTTGTGTCCACACGCTGGTTGCGCCTACCGACTCCAATCTCTCCATTCACCGCCACGCCCTCCCTTTGGATCGCCTCTAGCGCGGCGACGAGGAAATCGACGGACGGCCTGCGCCCTGGCGTGAAGACGTCTAGATCTCCCAGTCGACGCGCGCAAAGCGCCGCGGAGCACGGGAGCCACGTCCTTGACTAGCTGCGGGGATCTGGACTGACGCATGCGAAGCCGGGTTGGCCAAGGTTTTGAGTCGGATCGACAGCCCAGGTGAGTCGCTATTCGCGGTGTTCGCATCGACTCGCGCCGCAGTCTCCTCCCTCCCTATCTTGCCTTACAACCCTTTCCTCCCCTACCAGTCTCTATCTCCACCCTTCGTCTACTCCGCAAAATCCGCAGACGCCCCCACCCTGGACAGCTGCAAAACCCGCCATCGGACACGACACCAGCCCGACGTCGGTGCATATGACATCCCCAAGCGGACCCGCAGACCCTGCGTTGCGGGCCGCGATGGCCTCGGTCGTTTTGACGGGCGGGCGGAGCCGTATTCGGAGGAACTGAGTTCGTGCGGGAACACGCGACGGGCGTCGCCGACTGTATCGGCGGATGGTGTAGGCATCGGCGACATGGTGAGCACGATTTTACACCCTAGTACACCGGACGGAGAGCGCCTGACAATTGGGTTCTCTTCTCACTGTTGCTGCTGCTATTGCAGCTAATGCAGACCACCCTACGCCCAGTGCATTGTTCGCCCTGCGGCTGATGCTCTATTGCTCGGCGGAGGTCGATGCTGCAGGGGCAAAGGTGCGCGCGCTTCGGATCGTCTGTCTCCATGGACGACGTCGGCTCATCCATCTTTAGTTTCCCCGACAGGCGGACGTTGACCTCTGTGCCGAATCCGAAGACTCGTTAGAGGATCTCGAGGACGGCTTGGAGTCGGGTAGATCAGTGCACTTCCTCCGGCAGTTCTCGATTACCTTCACCATCCGACAGTCAGTCGCAGCGTCCGCTTCTCCTTCACGGTCGGGACGACCGGAGGTCAGCATATTGCGCTGTGATTCGCATTGCATATCTGGGTGACTGCATGGGTATGATCATTCGCGGCGAAGAGATCGTATGGCGAACCGAGGAGATGTGGTGGACAGTAAGTGTCATTCTTCTCCGTGAGCTGTGTCAGCATAATCTTACACTGCGCATTACAGTTCAACACTCCAGTGCAACGTCGGACGGCCCGTCCGACAACCCTAGATCTGGGACAAGGATATCCTGGATGAGGTTGTCCAGTTCCGCGGATCCTTCATGGGCCCACCACCCGCAAAACCGACGTCGGGCGAGTTACGATTCCTAACTGCCACGCAATGAAGTAGGGGGCACGGATTTTGAAAACCACCTGTGAGCAGCCTCGCCGACATCGCTCCGAACCTTGGGTTGCCGTCCCGCTCGTTGCTACCGCTACTGCAAGAACAATCCCTACCACCCTATGCCAAGTCTCGCTACAACCGTCGTGTCCCCGATTCCTCTTCTGCTGCCACGTCGCTTCCACGTTCTCCGCATCAGCAAGATGTTCTCCTGCGCCGGGACAGATCGGTTCTCCCTTCAGTCTATAGACCGCCATGCGTCGTGCTCGGGGCAAGCCTTACGGCCACCGCTGCTCGTGCAGACATTGGCCAGATCATCCTCTCCATCCGTACGAAGGACCAGAACGCCTGTGTCGTCCAGGACGCTTTCCGTCCTGTCCGCTACAAGTCCGTCTCCCGCAAGTAGGGCTTCGCCAACGTCAACCGTGAGGACTACCTCAAGCTCAAGGAGGACAAGCGTGTCTTGCAGTACGTTTCTTCCACTTCTATTTCTCCCCTCCACCGTCCCATCTCCTTTTAGAGACGGTGCTTACGTCCAATATATTCGCCCTCGGGGCAACCTCGCGAACAACTTTCCCCGAATCTCCGATCAGGGAGGCATCGACGAGGGCGTCGACGACCGAGGAGACGGTCGGGTCGAAGTTCTAGGCTTGTACATCGATCTCCCTGTCTTCAACTCTCCCGCCGCAGACCGTCCGCTTGTGCGAACCTTCAGCCCTACACGGTGCCGTCGCGATATTCATGTCTGGTCCCCTGCAGCGTTCCACCCGGAGAAGGAGACCGCCACGGTCCACAAGTTGGAGGCTCGAGAGGTGTCGTCTTCCCGGTAAGCGGTCACGCTTTGCCCGTGGGACCAGTGCCTCATCCGCATCCCGATTCCTTCGTCTTTTTGTGCCTACCACTCGGCTCAACAGTGAAACATGTACAGTACTACCGGGTGAGGGCGACCGCCTCGGTTCAGTCCCCGTTGTCCGGACTGCGGCATTCACGTCTAGAGTTTTGCGATTCTAGGTTGTAGACAAGTCTCGACTACCGTGGGGACGTGGAAATTGCCCGTCCAGCCCATGCGCGCACCCTACGGTCCACTGTAGTTTGGTCGTTTACGCAGGTCAGAGTTGGCCTGCCCCTTGAGTTTCGACATGGCGCTTTCACAAGGTTTTCGGGAAGCTCGCTCCTCGACTTGTCGTGCCGGAGTCTCGACTCTCCTTTCGCATTTGCAGACCTTTAGATCTGCCGCTACCGCTTGTAAGTCATCCCCTCAACATTAATTCCGACTTCGTGACGTTAACCACCTGCGACCGCACGCGCCCCCCCGACAGGTTGCCCCTCACCCCGAACGACTCTTAGAATGCTGCCGCATCTCGGTTAGCGTTTGTATTACTTCCTTAATGGCGTAGCGCTTTCCCTGCCCGTATTCTACATTCGATATAGGTCCCAGGCTGTCACAAAAGGCGTAGCGATGAGCCGTGACTCATATTTGACAATCGCAGGACTTCAGTCGAATCTAGACTCTAGCGAGTCACGATTCGCTTCTCGCTACCGTATGTTTCGACAATCTACGTTGTCTTTGCTTTAGATGACGAACGACTTTCGGGTTGTGACGCGCGCGACTGGAGTGGCCAGTAAGGACATTGGTGAGTCCTCATTCGAATGTCGGTAAGCGTGGTATTTTCAATTGCGCTCCCGAACTGCATTAAGACCATGCTGTATCGTTTACGTTCATGACTTTGGCGTAGTGTAGATGTCATCGCATTTTAATTGGTAGATCAATGTACTGTCACGATGGTGGATGAGTCACATGTGACTTGTACTATGTCACCGTGGTTCTGACCCTCCCTAAGTCACAATGCCCACCTAAAGACCATGATAACGTGATTTGCGTGGCATGTGTCACAATGGTCAGGCGTATGCCGCATTTTGATTGGTGGAGGGCTGCTGAGTCTCAATGGTTTCAAGTCCGATGGACATTGTACCATGCGAATACCAGTCTAGACATTTATGTTGGCGCCATTACGCATGGTTGCGGCCGACACATGATCGCGGTCATCTGGAATGGCGTCGCCTAAAGTCGTGTGGAATCCAGCGTGTGCACATTTTGCATGATCAGCGTGGGGTCTCTCTACCATACTAGGTGATTATCGCGGCAATATTTGTAATCTCATGGACGACCCATCCTCAACTTGCGCAAGATGAGGTCCGAGTGCTGTGCGGGGTGACTTGTTCTAGATATTCTGCTCTCCTGAACCATCATTGCAGTGTCCATTGACCAAGAAAAACGAAGTTTCGGCCTGCTTGCAGTGAAGTCTTTTCTATGATATACTTCATATTATTTACAACAGCCGAAGCTGTCACCATTTATCCCAGAGGACCGTGAGGTCATTTTGAACGAGTTTTCGGGAGGAAAGCGGACCCCAAGCCTGTCAGCATGGGCAGCGCATTTGGAATATGGTGCCAATGGTCATATACAAGACTAAAAATGTGCCATTTTGGACAGCATTTCTATGAGGAACATCGTGTCTACCATAGAATTACCAATTCCCATCATTTCTCCGAGGTTGCAGTACATTTATGGAATAACTGTTTAGTCAAGTTTTCACATGATTTAAGCATGGTTCACGGTCGGACCATCGTGATATGCCCACGGTGCCTGTAAGCTACAGTACGGCTTCGCTGTGCATCTCGGTCTCAAGCGTCCGTTCGCGTCCGAACCGGAGGAAGAAGAGAAGTTCGAGATTGAGGGGAAGTTGACCCGGACTTATCGGTTATCTTCTGGAGCATTGATAGGCCGGACGTCTAACACCATTGCAGCACGACAGATCCAGAGAATTGACCCCCTTCCCCCTGGAATAGCAACTCGGACGGTCTCCGCCCCTTGCAAATGCACCACATCGATACGCAGAAATATGCAGGATGCAATAAACATCCTACTTGCGAGGATAAAAAATGGATGCTGCGTTACAACGAAACACGCTGCAGCGGCATCTCTATGGCACTCAAACATACATTCGGTCGGGCATAGATTGGCGAGCGAACGGCCCACCGCAACATCATCACCTAACGCAGCAGGCACGGAGCGAGTACCAGGGCGCTCGCGACGATTGAGAGAACAGATCGCGCGGCCGACCGGTGCATTGCCAAGAGCTCCTCCATTCCCTGCATTTTCCGTGAGCATGAGATTCACCACGCTCAGCCAGCACACCTTTCCCGCGGCATCAATGTAGGGTTGCCCTCGCGCACTCAGAAAAGAAAGACAGACAATTGGTGGACAACTCACCTCGAGGACAAGGTCGAGCATCTCGTAGTGGAGTAGCCGAGCGCGTCTTCCCAAACCAGATCAGCCCGCGTCCAGACAGCCCCCGTGCGACTCCGATTGCGTACGCGGCACGAGGTGGTGCAGAGATCCGCCTGGGGGGCGAGCGTGACAGTCAGGCTGATCTTGAGCCCAAGGCTATGTCACCACGCTGGGTTCAGACTTGTGAGGTTTTGCTCGACTGCTTCGAGGAGCTGCCAGTACAAAGCCAGCCATGAGATCTCGGTGGCAGTATCCGGGTGTACATCTGGGGAAGAGCGCAGGAGCAGGACGAGAGTGTGTCCCAAGCGCTGACGAGGAGGTGGAGGCTGGCGAAGGACAGGCTGGTACGGTGGGAGAGGAGCGCTCCACGGGCACGAAGGATGCCGGGAGAGGCGCGATGGTGAGAGGGACGGGTACAGCAATTGAAGTTGAAGTGTCAAGTGCCTGATAGAAGCCTGGTGAGTGTTTTGATGTTAGTACAGGAATGTTGCAGAACAAACCACTGCCCCCGTAATGCGTATAGAAAAGCAGCTGCCGTGGGCTGCCGCACGTCGAAGTTTGAAAACAACTTGAAATTAACAACTGTTCTGCAGAGATAACTTCAGACTGGCCTCCTTCGGCGGGATACAGACACATACCGGAATCAACACTCGAAGCAAAACACCGTTCTGCCTCCAACTTGAACAGGTTCGAGAACAACCTGAAAATCGTCCGGCTTCGAAGGGATGTGGGCCGAGCGCTGCTCGCCGGATCCTTCGCTTTATTTGGCCACCTGGGTGGCCAAATAAGAGCCTAGTCAGCGTCTAATGCTTGTCCCTCTCACCCATGCCGCCTCCGCCATCCGACCTCATTGTCGACCTCGTCCTCTAGCGTCATTGGCTCGCTCTGATATAAGGGTGCCTCTGTGGGCGACCTGTATCTTGGAAACAGACGGCTGCTATGTGGTCGTATTGACATTGACGCAAACACTTGCCACGAAAGGGAATTTATTGTGTGCGCAACCGCGCGATGCTCGTCGATTGGCACTTCACCTCCATGCTCGTTATTGCTAGCAATCCACGAGATTCAGGCAAGTATATAGGAGAGGCATGTTGGAAGCTAAGTCTCCATCATCAGCCAGCCTCAGCGACCGCTTCGAGACTCAGAGACGACCTCTACGCCACGCTCGCATACGAGTCACTCTCTCATTCTCAGAACACCTTCGACGATGTCCTTCTCCACCAGCACCTCCGTTTACGGTTCTTCCCCGCTGCGCCTTCCGCACCAACGCATTCGCGCTCTTCACATCCACCAGTCGCCTCGCGACACCTACAACATGTACGAGGACGCGCGCCAGGTGCTCTTCTCCTCGACCGAGCGCGCCGCGCCGAGGAAGACCTCCAAGGCCAGCCTGAAGAAGTTCTTCGGGCTGTAGACGTATCGTGCTTGCCTAGAGCGAGCTTTACCACCACCGCCGCCGCCGCCGTCCCACGATGCCGGCGCGGCCCCATCCCGCTTGCATCATCCATCATCCTCAAATGCGCCGCGCTCCTCGCGCCCGCACTTCGCAACATCGCGCAAGACGCGTGCTATATCTACGCCTGGTCTACATGCTCGCCGGCCTCTCGCGCGCAACGATGTCGCTTCGCGTCGCGCTCCACCCCTCGCCGTAAACCTCGCGCTTCGCGAGTCGGCCCGTTCTCCAAGAGATCCTGATGGATATGGAGAACATACCCCGTTGGATATTAGATACCAAATGTGCTCTATGGACCTGTGGATTCATGGAACTGGATTCCTCCCTGTTTCTGTCCTGTATTAAATCCTCTATATAACACCGCCCCGCTCTTCCAAACATCTGCCTGTTGTCTTCAATTGGGCCTATGGTGACATTGTGCTGGGAACTTTTCGCAGAAGTCCATATTTTTACAACGTGCGTGGTAACGACAAGTCTACAGACGGACGCTGAATTCCGTTGGGTTGCTGGATAGCCAGAGCCGGAAACAAGCCAAAACGCGCATTGTCATTGCAGTATAACTTACGTATACGACTGCAGCAGTCTATTGATAATGCCCAGCTACACATTTACGACACCGGCAGCATTAAAGCCGTGAAGATCAACTTTATTTGACTCAAATCTTGTCGCCAACGATCTCGGCACTCGACTTCCCCACGCAAATTCTCAACGGGTGGTAGAGACACAGTTGAGAGAGACGGAGCCGTCCTGCGAAACGGAGCTGTAAGCCTAGGTATCAAACTGTGAAAGCGAACAGAGGAGATTTTCATACGTCGATATCGCGGGAGCAGTAAGCGTTCTTAGAGCAGCTGGACGTCCAACTTGCATCGCTGGCACCGTTGGCAGCTATTGGGGAGCATTGCACGCCAATGGGAACGTTAGGGTTGATCAACGCTAACCCCATGGCTGCTCCATCCGATCGAACATGGGTCAGTACAGTCCTGCGCATCTCGTCCAATCCCTCACGACGAAAGCGCACCAGTCGATAGAGGCTCCATGAGACAGACGTCTGGAGGCCTTTCGTGGCATGAGAGAGAACACAATACGCACTGGCCGAGGTGCCAGCACGGTCGTAAGCCTGGCGATGTCACCCGGCGTGCCACCGTTGAATATGTAGCCAAGCTCAGTAGAAAGAGACTTACCATGGCTGTGGATGCGAATCATCAGAGTCATGCCTGCCATCGGTCCAACCACATTGCACGACTCGGGGGCCGAGATTGCCCCCCGAAGACCTGTCAATGGTGCGTTGGTCATGATCGCCACATTGAATAGTTCCAGGTAAAAACACAAATCTATTCGGAGGAATTTGCAAGCGCACCTTCGAACTTTCTGTGCCGCACAAACCGGAAACGCATCTCACAGGACCGCGTCTTGCATGCGGTGCACCGTCAACCTGTCATGTCCAGAAATACCCTGGCGCAGCCAGGATTTCCGTCGGCCGCAGTCCTGAGTCCTGCAACGAGATCGTTAGCCCAATTAGTCCAAATCGTAGGACACTCTTAACCGAACAGATACCCCGCATGCGTGCGTGCGACATATATCGTTCTCATCCCTACGACGTTTGATGCCCCGGACCGTGGTCTTCACAGGATTGTTGGCAACATGTGCAACTTGAATGCCCGGGAACCGGAGAGCGAGTGTTATCGGAAATCATCATCTGAAATTCTGGGATAGGACAGGCTTTGAGGACAGCATATCGGACGGCATACAGCCGACCTAGAGCCGGATGATGGTGTCCCAGTCAGCGCTAGTTAACATCGAAGGCGATTCTGAATATGAGCAAAAATGAGTCTTGCAGAGGCCGAGCCAGGAGCGCTTCTGCTGGCGACTCATACTTCATGCTCAACCCGAGCTTGCCTAACCCTGCGATAGCATCTAGAAGATAGAACCTCGAGCGAGACCAGTACGCAGGCACTGATTCGGAATCGTAAGAAGGCGGTAGCACCAAAGCTGAACGGAACGTATATGGAAGGAGGCGTGGAAGACGCGAGACCGCGACGACTCACGAGTGCCAGCCAAGTGCCAGGGGCCTGTGCAGTCTTCCTCAGCCTCCCGGGCCTCACTTCAAGGCAAATTCTACGAAGTGGCGACATGTTGAGCGTACAGTTCCCTAACGGTCTGGACAGCGCAGGATGTTGAGCCAAGGCTTTCGTTATGAACTGCAGTGGATGACTTGGAAATTGAAGACAAAAATTGAAATACGCGCACCGAAATTCAAGTTCACACAGGCAGCCATCTATTCACTTCCTCTTCTAACATAACGCGAGCTTCAATGAAAACACGCCCTACGTTTGAATGAGGCGAAGTGGAAGTCAAGAACTTCCAGTACGCTGATGGAAACTGCGGAATGGGCCGGCGCCCTGTTAACGCGAGTTTATTGTCCAGGCCCCTTAGCCCCAGCCAAGTCCCGACGACGATGACGACCTCAAGTTATCTACACCCCTCACCCTCGCTCAAGTATACAATGAAGTAGGTATCCAGGGTATCCGTGGATATGACCTGATGAAGATTGAGCTTGTTCAGGCATCAATTCTTTCCTGAGTGTTCACAACGAACACGGTGTACGGAAAAGGTGGCAACTACCGACGCCACCCCCCAACTACCGATCGAACAACCCTCACCGCGAGCATCAAATGCGACGACTTTGTTGAAAACGCTTTGGAGGAACCGTTACCCAGGTATCCGACATCTGGCCAGATCAACGCAAGACAGATAGGTCGCCAGCATTTCCCCAAAAAGTGCTCTCTTTTGCCTTGCCTTTTTTTACGTTGCGAAAAACCCCCCCCCTTTCCCTCTCCCTCCAAAA